>JAIZAY010001036.1:0-22901 GCA_029531755.1 Holothuria leucospilota
GGTAATGCGTAGCGCGAAAACGAGCTTTAGCGGGTGGGATGCAAGGGCCCGCCTTAGGGCCCATGGTGGGGTCTAGGGGGAAAACCCCTCGGAAGGGGGAAGGGGAAGCCCCCGGAAACTGAGGTTTAACCATATCTCTGGGTGAAAAATTAAGTCTCAGGATGGATATATTTTTGTGTTCATATAACGCATCATCAAATGCAAAGATTCCCATAATTCTGACGTATTAGGCTATTCCTCTCGTAAAACCTTTATAGTTTTAAGCGGTTGGGATCCAGAGGTCCGCCAGTGTTTCAGCAAGGACGTTTTCTCAATGCCACATTTACTGATCTGTGGCCTGGGGGAGGGGAAATTTTGGAATTTGAAAGGTGCCTAGATTGCAAATGGTGCAATATTTGAGTAAATTTCTGCCCTAATGAGGCACCTCAAAATTTACACCCGGGTAGAATTTGCTTGTCAGATTTTTACTGTGCGACATTTGTCGCACAAGTAGGGGCTGGCTAAAACACTGGGCCCGCCTTAAGGGAACTGGTGGGGGTCCAGGGGGCGAAGCCCCCGGAAGCTCTGAGGTTCTAGTATAAACTGAGACTGCAGTGAAGGGAAGACACGCGCGGCACGCATTATTTTTATCCCAGGATGTTTGTGGGTAAACCGGATCCTCGGGAGTTTGTAAAATGTGTGTGAAGTCAAGGTTAGGGCTTAGAAAATGGGCTAAGGATGCCTACTCCATGGGTAATAGGGTGCTGCTCCCCATGGTGATGATAAAAGTGAGGAATAATGTGCAGGAAGTGCTTTTTCAAGAGTGTCATATGGAAGCCTTAATTTCCCTTCAGGGGAGGCGCCAGGATTTGTCCGACAGGGGGCCATCAGCCCAAAGCCTCAAATAGGCCGATAGTATGTCGAAACGATGTTCGAAGGATAAATTATGCGCGCGAAGCGCGCCGAAAATTTTGGGCTCTTTTTCGAGAAAATTTGAAAAAAATGGGTTTTTAGAGAAAAAATTGGAGAATTTGGGGTTAATTGAAGAATTTGCCCTAATTTAGACCAAAATTAAGTAAATCGTCGGGGCGACTGGCCGTTGTCAGAAACTACATATTTTATCGTATACATAACAGCTCCCAGAAGGGAGAAGGGGGCAGCCTTCCCCGACGGGGGCCATGGCCCACTGCCCCTACCTGGCGCCACCACTGATTCCCTTTCTTTCTCCGAGTTGCCGACGGACTCTGTCACTCGTCCAATTACACCGACGGCCGTTGATACGGCCGTATACGGCCGTCACATGCATAATCAATTTGCCGACGGGCCTTCAACTTGAATGGGCGCTGAAAATGGAAATAGCCGATAACAGACTGGCCACGCGCTTCCGTTCCCTCTTTCTCATTTTGCCCTTCATTCTCCGTCTTCCTTTTTACTCCCTTTCTTTCCTTTCCCTTCTCTCTTTTCTTCCTCCTTTCCTCTTTTCCTCTTCTTTTCCTTTCCCTCTCCCCTTTTTGCCGACAGACCGAAAATTTGCCGACGGGCGGCCAAATATTGGGGGGGGGTGTGACACCCCCACACCCCCCGCTCGCTACGGCCCTGCTACGGTTACCTACAATTTTTATTTCTGTCAGCACGTCATGTTTATGGACACCACGGACAATACCACTTCGGTCTAAGCTTTCATCGCCACTTCGGGGAATATGAGGGTCCTCGCCAGGGAAAGAATGAATTTTAACACTGTTAGATGCAATTTAGTGGCATCTGGCAAAGAAGATAATGCAAAAAATTTGCGGTGCACCTGAGGAAGGTATTTTAGACCTCGCCTTGATTACTTCGTTATCTCCCTTTTATACAACCAATTTGAAAGCTAGAGAAAAACTTTTGGAATCTTGTAGGGCCAGGGTTCAATTAAGTGACCCATTTTTTTCAAACGCCCCTGCGCCCCTTGGACTTATTTCCCCCTCCTGAGTTGCGAAAATGCCCCCCCCGGGGGGCGATAACGCCTCTGTTGGGAACCACTGGTCTAGACTGAAATCTTAGAAATCCAATCATTAATATGTTGAATACGCACCTGTGCAGCGAGTGCTACCAAGAAGGGGTGAGGCGCACATTGACTGAGTGGGTGGAATAGGCTACTATATAATATAAACTGTACCAGCGGTTGCATAGTTTTGAATATTCACTAACAATCATCCAGTCATAGCTTCTGACATTTCTATGAATAGGTCTATCCAAAGAATTTTTTTTCAGTGTTCCCTTGTGCAAGGGTTAAGGATATGACGGAAGAAGGAATATTCCATACAGCCTGCTACGCAGGCAAGCCGACAATGAGTGTAAGAAAATTACCCTTAAATCCATCCTTATAATAATTGTGTCCTTTTATAATATACTTGCATTAACTTCCGTTAAATTGCATGACGATATTGTACATATTACCGTACATCACAGACTGAAAACCATGTGACGACTTAGATTGGATTGAAGGTTTCTAGAAACTAAATAAAAATCTGCTGGCGAAGGATAAACTGACATGCGCATGCAGCTGGGAATACGAATGCAGACATGACACGGGTGTAGCAGATTAGTGTAACCCCTGAGTCCAGCTATCCCCAGACTAGATCACCCCTCGGGACAGTCTAGTTCAGAGTAAATCATTCTCCGGTGATCTACCTCTGAGCAGAATCCCCCCCCCCCGAACAATCTACCCAAGTGTTTATTTTACACAAAATTAATGCAAGACTAGGTCTACTGTGTACAACAAGCAAAACGCTAATTTATAACAAAATATCCCACCAGTACAATTTCAAGTTTTAACATAAATCGGTCAAAACCAATTTTTCCAGGTTTCCTCAGATTTTAAAAATTGACCGCACAAACAAAGAGAACAGTTACATTTAAAAGATTCGAAGAGTTGTTGTCGGTAAAAGATAGATCTTTATCTGGTGATCGGGTACCTCTGGCTTCTCTTATCCCCCTCACCTCTCTCGTCCCCCTCTAAATTGGAGTAGCTTTAGCCCTTACATTTTTTTATAGGTATGTCGATTTCGGTGACAGACTCTATGATCTGTCCATACATTGATGCTGTTCAAATTCCATTAATACACCCCTCTCGTAAAAGTAAGAGGTTGCTGTGGGTGTATAAAAAGAATAAAGAAATATTTTAGCCAGCCAACGAAATAAGAAAGAATTATAAGAAAGTCTTCAATTAATAAGATTATTTGTTATATAATCTTATATTGTTAACACCACATTGTAACTAGAAACTTGTAAACAAGTGCGTCCCAGTTCTTAGACAATGCAATCAGTTCTGTGAGGAAAAGCCTACATAGCCAGCCAGACATAATCATTTAACATCATAATAAGAACTAGGGCATACAAAATAACAGACTTGTCTCAGGGTTATAGGCCGGTCTACATGATGCATACGTTTTCCCATGAACATCGTCATACAAATGTTTAAACACTTGTTGGGAAAATGAAACATGCAGCTAAAAGTTTGAACACCTTCATACATGTTGGACGTTGTTCAGATTTGTTGAGAAAACAGTCCATACCGTTATACTTTTATCCATTAGCATCGTCATACAAATGTATGATGATGTTTTTGACCAAATGTATGGTCGTGTTGGGCTTTTGTATAAAATCAGTGCTAAGGTGACGAATGTGACATAGACAGCGGAATATTTGCACACAGCGGCCTTATTCTACGGTAACCCTGGTTGTTTACTATACGTAAAATTGTCATTATCGGACTTATAATTATTACTGAGTTTGATACGTATTTGAAACGTGAAAATGGGGTTGTGAAACCCCGGTACAAAAGTCGCTAGTTGGTTTCCAAGGAAACTTTTATTCGGTCTTTAAGGGAAATAAAAAAGAAAGAAATTTGAAGAAAATTCAGCATAAACGTGAAAGATTTGTAATGAAAATCCAAGTAAAACATAACACAATGACTTCAAAAATGCGATGGACGCAGGGTTATCTCGTTAATACTTCCTGCAGGGCAGGTTCAGCGGAAGTATCGCTGCAGAGCCCCATTCAACCCCTACCATCATTTAGACTCCCACCCATAGGTGCCCTGCTTTATCAACGTGAAGTTATTCCGAATTAAGTTCAATAATTAAAAGAAAAAAAAAAGAACCTGTAAGCCTTTAAAATAATAGACAACTTTTTAATTTCTTCTTTTTTGGTCTGCTTAGTGCGCTTTCGATGTCATTTGAACATAGTTAATGTTTTTCTCTAATTTTCAAGATTATATAATAACAGAACAATGTAAACTGATGTAAACAACGATCTACAAACAATGGGTTTCGACCCAATGTCTATGGCAAGCCAAATGCCCAATAATTCGAAAAACTTGGTTTATCAATCGATAAACCAGGTTTATCGGTCAATAAACCAGGTTTATCGACCGATAAACTTGGTTTATCGACCGATAAACTTGGTTTATCGGTCGATAAACCTGGTTTATTGGTCGATAAACCAGGTTTATCGAAATATTGGGCATTTGGCGTCGATAAACCAAGTTTCTCAACCGATAAGCCAAGTTTTTTGATAAACTTGGTTTATCAAATCGATAACCCAGGTTTATCAATTCGATAAACCAAGTTTATCAGTCGAAAAACCAAGTTTATCGACGCCGAATGCTCAATAATTCGAAAATCCAAGTTTATCGAATCGATAAACCAAGTTTCTCGATTTATTGGGCATTTGGCTTGCCATAGATGTCTCGAACGTGAAAGCTATTCAGATGATTGCGGATGTTTCAGAGACCTGGGAAAACAAACTATTTGCAATTTCCTTCTCCCAAATTGACATAGCAAGAAATCATGCAAACGCAACAGGATTTTGCGTCCATAAACAGCAGCTTCGGTTGGTAATTAACATGCTCCTTGGTGCAACGTATAAAGTTGTTTGAATATTTCATTTACTGTACTTATTATTCAATTATTTTGTTGCTCATCATATTCTTCATTGTATACATTTCCTCATGCAATACCTATCATAATCCAAGTATGCAATAAGGCATTGGAAGTGGTTTTGAATCTCACAGCCCTTTGAAGCGGGATATCACATAGCCCTCACCACCCTTTTTTCCCCAAATTTCGAACCACTGACGTAGATACACCTTCAATGCTTTTACAGGTAAGTGAATGTTTTGTTGTGGTACTTGTGGCCTCCAATCTTCCCAAACTCATATTCTTTTACAAACGGCATGTTTAGTGGGTCAAAATTTTTCTTTTTCCCAATAATTCTGCCATCTAGTCGTTTATCCCGTATCTGTTATTGGTGAAAATGGTGAAAACATTTTGTTCCCGATTTTGAATTATAACGTCGGAACCCCTCCCCCTGATATTGCACAATTGAATTCCCAAATATTAGGAGGAAGACTCTGCTTTTACTTCAACTTTGAGGTTCTTGTGTAAGATTTTATTCCTGTATGATATATTTGCTATTGATTTTTATTGTAATGACGTTAGCATTCGTATTACATAACATTATGTCAGTGTGCTCTGTTCATTCTGTTAAATTATTTCCGATGTAATGACGAAGGGTTTGGGGTAGAGGCCTCGATTCTCAACCCATCCGTTTGCCATGTCACTCAAACTCCAGCTGCAATGATTAACTAATTTGACCTCTCCCCGGTCACACGCATACATATACACCCCCACACGCATACACACACACAATTAAATCGTAGTCTTTTCTCCTTTCATTTTTCAATTTCTTTCACTAAACTCAAATTCTAGGCCAATCTTTCCTTTTGGTAAATTTTTCCAGCGAAAATACTTCAGCTGGACAATTTGAAAAGATACGTAAACCACAGTATGTCATTTATTGTGCCAATTTTCTTCGGTCAGCAGGTTACTCCTTATACTAGTGTGAAATTTGAAAGAATGTTAGTGTTACATTAAATCATGCCACAATGAAGTGATAAGCTTTCACCCGTTTACTCCGCTTCAGAACAGGTATGAAATTTATGCAATATATGCCCTACGCACCTTTCTGTCCGGCTACCAGGCCAAAACTTGAAAACCAGATCGGAAGTTGTAATTGAAGTTATAGGTACAGACCAAAACGTGGAAGACGTGATGGTGCGATTATACCGAGATGTGATTTCAGGAGAAAAGTACAGTTAGTTAGTTAGATGAGGTTTAACGTCCCAGTTTCCAACCAATTGGTTCAAGTCGAGACGACCACGGCCTTTTTTCCAGTTGACTTGATACATTAGAAACGAAAGTAGTTGGAAGAATTGATGTAAGCTAGTTCAAAGTCAGCCTATACGTTCTTGTTTAACTAAGTGCAAATTTAAATCTTTTTGTTTAGGCTTGTGTGATTTTAATAAAAATTTGACCCACTTTTTAAAGGTGCCATGCTTTTACCTGCATTACCGCGGTTTGCCCCATGTGACAAAGAGTGGAGAACCAAAATACATTTTTACAAAGGCAAACATGTGGCAAAGTGGGGTAACGTAGAATATTGTGTGTCAAATTGGTTCCAATTCCACATGTGTCACCACTCATTACCTCACTTTTCCAGTTATGTATTTTCCTATGCCCTGCCACATGTGATTATGCATGTTCACATGTGGCATGCCCCACAATTTTTGTAAGGGTTGTTTTAGTAATTTACCAAACATTTGCTGCCGAAGAGTAAACCGACATGCGCATGGGCATACGAGGTGGTTGGGGCTGTGGGCTGCAGCCCCCCACCCCCATTCTTTCAGAAAATTTGCTCTCTTCAAGCAAATATATATATTTTGGGGCAAACATGCGGTAAATTTTCAGGCACAAATGCTGCAGCGCCCCAATCGGGAGTTATTTTCGTACGCTTATGAATGAGATGTGCATGCAGGGGTAAGTATGCAGGAATGAAACGGGTGTACAAAATGTTAGTTTGTCTCCTGAGTGCCACTAGCTTCTGAGTGGATCACTTCTGGACTAACTACATCAAAGTATATTATCCTCGGGTGATCTATTTCTTAGCAGATTTCCCCATCTCCGGAGTCTTTCCAAGTGTTAACTTAATTTTAAACAAGCATAAGACTCTACATAGTGCACAACAAGCAAACTGCTGAGCATAGTAAGAAGAATATCTCATAAATATAATGTCAGCTTTCAACAAAAATGATCAAAATCAATTTTTACCTTCTATCTCACTGAGTTATTAAAACTTATTAACCAAAACGGATGATGACATTATTTTGAAACTTCTAAATGTGGGTAATGATAAAAGATACAGTTTGGACAATCCTAGTGATAGGTTGACTAAGGAGCGCCGTTCGATCAAGACTACAAATTTCATGAATACAAGTCAAATTAGATGTGTGACCCTATACATTCCACTAAATAATCACAAAAAACGTACGCGACACAGGCAAACTATCCTAAAGACTAAAGCTATTTTCTAACTGATATTCAATTTTATCTGCCAACTTCATTGGTCCGAAAGCGGTTTTTAGTTACAACTGTAGACATTTGGAAAACATAGAATGTTGGGGTGGGGGGGGGGTGTTATTTAACCCAAGGCAAGATACGTTTGCTTGGGTGCCTTGAATTGAAAGACTTGTATAAGAAATTTAGCTAACGATGAAAAAATCACTTTTAGCCCTGGGCAAGTACAAAAGCTGCAGTAAGGCGTTTCGATTTATTTCCTAAATTAAATCTGTGTTACTGTGCAATATTCTCGGGAAGATCTTCTTTTATTACGTCCTGAGGGTCTGAATAATTTTCCTCCATCTGATTTGCCAGATTTATGTGAGTTTTTCGCTGGTTTGAGAGACCGAAGTCAGTCAGCTGATCAAGAGTACCAGACAACGCATGTGAGGCGTAGAAACAAAAAGGGGTAAGAGAGGCGGTCTTCTTGTAAGATTACGTCGCCGGTTAAATAAAACTCCTGTACCAAGCATGATTCTTCCCAATGTTCAGAGTTTTGCATAACAAAATCGACGAACTTCTGTGCCGTATTAATGCTCAGAAGGACTAAGGAAACTGCAATGTATTTTGTTTTACTGAAACTTGGTTAAAGCCTTCCTATCCAAGCCTGCTAGCACAACCACCTAGCTTCACGCTTTTTCGGCAAGATAGGGATAGTGAGGTAACTGTGAAATCCCAAGGAGGAGGAGTGTGTTTTCTAGTTAATAATAAGTGGTGCTCTCATGTCGGGCAAGATCATCTCTAATGGATGTACAGCCGATCTCGAATATATCACTATCAAGTGTCAGCTATACTATTTACCTCGTGAATTCTCGTCAGTTACCTTAACATCGTTATACATCCACCCAAAAGCGGACACTGTTGTCGCACTTAATATTATTGCTTACGTTATCTCTGAGTACGAAAACCGTGATCCGGATACTCTTTCAATTATTGCAGGAGATTTCAACCCAGCTAATCTAAAAACCGTGCTACCAAGCTTTAAGCAGCATGTCACGTGTCCTACTCGTGGCCAAAGGACTATCGACCATTGCTATTGTAAGGTCAAATCAGCTTACAAAGCCATTGAGCGCTCCGGTCTTGGCACTTCTGATTACTCGGTTGTTCTTCTGATCCTACCCCGTGGAGCGGACTCTGTTTGCTCAGCTCCTCAGCTCCCCACACCATGACTGAACAAGGAATATGCCGTACAGCCTGCCAAGTAGGCAGTTCTGATCCCTGCTTATGAACAAGCTCAAACAAAGAAAACCTCTCGATAGGAACGTCACATTGTGGCCTCAGTCCGATGTTGAGGAATTACGTGACTGCTTTGAGTGCACTGATTGGAGTGTTTTTGGAACTCAGTGTGACTTGGACGAGTACAAAATTACTGTGACGGATTACTTACCCTTTTGTCAAGACGTCTGTCTGCCGACCAGGAAAGTGACTCATTATCCTAATAGCAAACCATGGTTTAATAAATCAATCAATTCGCTAAAATATTGTCGCTAAGGATGCTGTCTATCGTTGTCAGGACACGGACCCGAATTGCTATCGTAAAGCTAGGTCATGTTTGAGTAAGGCCATAAGGGATGCAAAGAGGACTTATCGTCACAGAATTGAGAAGAAATTTCAATCTGGGGATTCTAGAGCTCTCTGGTCGAGTATAAATCTCATAACTCAATACAAGGGTCCTGAGTCAATTCAGTTCAGTCTGATGATGTCACACTGCCCGACCGTCTTAACGAATTTTACGCTTGCTTACGCTTGTTTTGATCGTGACAACAATAGTGAACTGTCACCAGCTCCGTGCGATGATGATCAGCCACCATTCGTGGTCTCTGACCATGATTTTAGACGTTCCTTTTATAAGCTGGATGAAAATAAGGCACCAGGACCCGGTGGCATTGCTCCACGTTTACTTAAATTATGTTGCTCCCAGTTGGCAACGGTTTTCACGGAAATTTTTAACTGGTCACTTTGTCTCTGCACTGTCCCATCATGTTTTACTTTATACCCGTTTTACCTTTATACCCGTTCCTAAGACAAATTTCATTTCCTGCCTAAATGACTACAGACCAGTTGTACTTACTTCGGTTATCATGAAATGCTTTCAAAAACAGGTTTTAAGCGTCTTGAACTCTAGATTGCCAAAGAAATTTGATCCTCTCCAGTTTGCCTACAATCGTAACAGGAGTGTTGATGATGCTATTTCTATTAATTGGCATGAAATTTTACAGCATCTTGAGGTAAAGATGTCTTATGCCAGGGTTTTATTTATTGATTTTAATTCAGCTTTTAACGGTATTATACCTTCAAAATTGCATTTTAGGTTAATTAATGACCTCGAGCTCCCTATCTCTATCAGTAACTGGATTTAGACTTTATTAAACCGTACTCAAGTTGTTAAAGTTGGTGATAATTTTTCTTCTGTTTTAGTTCAGAACACAGGGACACCACAAGGCTGTCCATTGTCCCCCAAATTATATTCTTTGTTTACGTCTGATTGTTTAGCAGATCATCCTAATACTATGGTTGTGAAATTTGCTGATGATACCACGGTTACCGGTATTATATCGCATAATGACGAGTCTATTAACTGCGCTTAGAGAGAGTGCGTTGTAAACTGGTGTGATGAGAATGACTTAATTCTAAATGTATCGAAAACAAAGGAAATCGTGATTGACTTCAGAAGGATCAAGTCTTCCATGTCCCCACTTTTAATTAATGGTGATATTGTTGAGCAAGTTCTTTCTTTCAAATGTTTAGGTACGCACGTCTCTAACGATCCTTCGTGGTCTGTGAACCCAGCTGAAATTCTGAAAAGAAAAGCTAACCAGCGCCTATACTTTTTACGTAAATTGAAAGCATATGGGGTTAATGAACGTATTCTACTCAACTTTTATCGTGCACATTAGAGGGCGTGCTAACTACTTCAATTACTGTCTGGTATCGCCGTGTCAGCAAAGCTGATGTCAACAAATTTTCCTCTGTAATTCGATCTGCGGAACAGATCATTGGTACCACACTTTCATCATTACATTTGATATACTTAGAGAGAACTAAAAAGAAAATGGAAAAAATCATGAAAGATCCGACTCACCCTGCTTATGGTTATTTTAATTTCTTACCTTCAAATCGCCGTCTTCGTACTTTTAAGGGTAATAAGCGTTTTACGGATAGTTTTTTTTTTTCAGCAGCTGTAAAATTGTTTAATCTTAATTAGTTTTTGGTTTTGCCTTGAATTGTGTTGTTTTATTAGTTTTAATTTTATTTTCTGTTGCTCTTTATGTGGTTTTAGAACCGGAGCTTGAGGAACGATCTGATTTTCGATGTCTTTCACTGTACATTGACTGATTAAATTTATTTCAATTTCAGTTTCAATTTATTAAAACACATTTTATACAAATTATTTCAACTTTGACTGTCGTCACTTGTATGACTCTAAAACAGGTCCCTACATTCATTCTTTGTGACAGTAAATTGTCAAACAACTTGCCTCAGTGAATTCCTTCACTCACGCTACAATGAATGGAATCAGGGAATTAAGTTACAAGGATGAAATTCCGAAAGTGAAGCTCATCGATCGTTCGACGATGCTACGGCAAATCTGTGACAGTTGGCAGGCCGACTCGTACACACAACTAACTTCAATTAATAAATTTGCAGCCTGGGTTAACTGTATCTTGCTGTCTCTGCCTCTTTTAGTAATCCCCTGTATTACACCTCTTTTACATCCGTAGACGTAGAGAGAGGGGGCTTAAGCCCCAGCCACAATGTCGGGGGAGGGGGCTAAAGAAAAGTTCCGCCCTGAGGCTCTTACATTTCAAGAAGGAAAATCCTGTATTTGATCTCTCTGTAAAATTGACCGTTTTTCAATTAAACATCGAGTTTTTCAGTAAATGCACTTCCAAATCTGCACAAAATGTTGCATTCAATTTGATGCATTTATGGACTCTCAAATCTTCATTTTTTCTAAAGGGGGAACCCACCTTCTAATTGGTCGTTTCAGTATGCCACAATGCCATTTGAAGATAGTTAAATGATCCATTGCTATAAACGCAACTTAATAATTACCGGTTTCTCGAACAGGGGCTCCACGGTGAGCCCCTGGACCCCACGTTCGTAGACAAATACTCCGCTCTTCCAATGATCATGTCGGCATGTCCTGTGATAAAATTGTGCTTCAATAGTGCCGCCACTCACACTTTAATAAGTCTGGCACTTCACGGTCGAAAACACAAACTATCGGCAAATTACGGGCTAGTTACTTCACATATGTTCACTCTTCTCCTGCGGAGATCCGTACTACTTTTGTTAAACACATCTACTGCATGGAAAATATAGGATGTTAAACAGGAAGGGAATTAATGGGACACGTAAGAAAAGGTAAGGTGTGCAGCACCTCTTTATCCAGTGGATAGTCCCCTGGACGAACATTTAGTTCCTCAGACCAGGGATGGGTTACATATTTGCTTTTGATGACTCGGGGGACTGATATCGGGTTTCATCACTTTAATGAACTGCCATTTTTATAGTTTTTCATACAGGCACAATTCAGGTGAGCCTCACAAGGCTTGACTCTACCTTGAAGCAGGCAGTTACTATGTGTTTGAAGAATTCATTGTTCTTCATATACCCAGTCAGATTTTCATTTATTTCTGATGACAGTACTAAATGCAACTGTCCTGATCATGACTAGAAGACTATTTCAATGGCAAAAAACGAGCTTTTTGACTGCCTCGTTTTCAATATGAATATGGATGCCAGTAATTTTAGAAAGTTTAAATAATAGATATGAACAACCAGTCTACATTTTGAACGACTAAGAAAGATATATTTCTTGTAACTACAAATTTCTAATTTTTCTCGCTTTTATCTTCATCACATCGCCTTTTGTTCACTTCCTTCCCCAAGCTCATTTCCGTTTCTACACTATTACAGTTTAATAGTATACATCTGACCTCCTCTATGCATACATCTAGTTGAAATAAAAATACACTTTTTTCTAAGTAAGTAACATAAAAGTCGTCCCTTCGAGCAAAAAAATGTCAGTCACTCAGAGTCATGTTTCGATATTAGTAACTTCTTTACAAAACGCACATTTTTCTACACAAAATGGCATAGGCATAGCCTACCACATTTGCAGTATTAAACCAGGGAGCTGTTAGGAAGGAGACACAACAACCAGACCTGACAGACAAAAAGTACTTGAAAATGATCTAATCCCATTCAGGTATCGAAATTTGATTGACAGGTCTCTTTGTAACTATTATCTAGCCTTGTTGACTTTACCCTTCCTAATAAATATCTGCCCCTTTCACACCCAAGTAATCCTGTAACAATTACCTTTGTAAAAACTTGCTTCGATCTGAGGTTTGTTACCGACGGGGCTATGCTGTAATCAAGATTTTTTCACTAACCGACTGTCAATGAAAGTTTAAATAGTGTTCTTCCTTTACGTCCCGACGAATTTGATGCGTCGTCTGCTTCGAACATTGTTCAAGCCTAATTCATTTTTCCCAATTTTGGCCTATTTCCAGTTGTCTTGGAGGTCTTCAGTAAAGCTAACAGAAATGACATTTATTGCGACCAATAACGACAAAAGTGTAAAATTTCATATACTTTTGTGACGGCTGGCAACGAAAAGTTAACTGTTCAATGTAAGGAGTAGAAGTATGCATTGTCATTGTAACAACAGGTCCCTTAATCCTAGTTGATCCTGTTAATTGCAACAGGAATTTTGAGGATAAAAGCAAGATTACCATCGGGAACAAACATTGCTTCAAAGTGCTATAGAAAGTTGTGTCTCCTTCCTAACAGCTCCCTAATTAAACTAATCAAATCTGGGGATTAGCCATTCTTTTTCACGGCTGAAAGCCCGCCACGATTTCAAGACAGTTGGCCAGTCCCTTCGACTAACACCATGGCTGTAGCCTGGGCTACATCTCCAGAGGGTAGTTATGATAGCATCCAGTAACGTACCTAGGATAGGTGGCACCCAAGCGGATCCTCATTTTCTTACCCACTGCCGTCATGACGGAGGGGTCTAAGTGAAGAGGTCAAATGGGAGGACGTAACATTTGTATAAGGACTCATACAAACTGGTGCTGTCGTTGGAAAAGTTTCGAACTGATTATTCTTAGTGGATTTTCTTTCTGTGGGAGGGAGGAGGGTGTCTAAGGTGCCAAGTAACACACCTACGAGTTTAAAGTTTTTGTGTAGGTACCATGGAAAAGGTGCAATATGATGCTATATTACAGTACCTTGATTAAAGTAATGCCTACGTACCGCCGTACGAGCCTACTGCTTAAAATACAGGAGTGCAGTGTACTCACATTTCACCCCCTCGTCCTCCTGTGAACCAGAATTCTGACATGGGCAGGGAGGTACAAAACTTCAAAACTGGGAATTGACTACGTAATTAGTTACTGTTACCCTTTTTCTAAAGGGGCACCATTGATGGTTTGTACGGTTGCGGCCGACCGTTTTGGCTCCTCCCCACTCCCTTCCTTGTCATAGAACTACATTTTACCAGTATATATGGCCAGAAATCCGGATGTAACTGCTAGTCCTTCCTTGGGAGGCATTTTCCGTCGCATTGTCCTTCATCTGATAAGAGTTGATTAAGGTTTCTCCCACAACGCCTAACCCCAAGTGAAAGGAGGACCTTAAGGCACGGGTGGTCTTCAGGGTTTGGCCGATAGGGGTGGCTTCCTACGGGGGAGCCTCCCACGACAAGAGGTTTGATTCCCCCTATCTAGCGCCACCTCTCCTTTCGGGGCGTTTGGTGCCTGTTCCAGGAGGCTAGGCAAGTTTTCAGCTAGAAAGTTACTTTCTGAACAGCTCAATTTCATTTTGTTTCGTGCTTGTAGTAGACCCCCCCCCCCCCTAGGACTATCTAGTTCAGAGTAAATTATCTTCGAATGACATTATCCTATGCAGATTTCCCCACCACTGGACGGTCTACTGTAGTGACAACTACTGTAAGATGCATAACAAGCAAAACGTTGCCTGTAAGAGGAATGCTCCACCAGTGTAATTTCAACTTTCAACATAAATTGATCAAATTCAGCTTTTGCATCCTGCCTCGGTGTGTTAAAATTCACTTTAGAAACAATCGGACGGTTAAATGATTTTGAAAGGTTCGAAAAGTCGGTTACAAGTCAGGTACATTCTGGTAGCCATTGTGGTAATCCTAGTTCCCATGTTTATACAGGTATGCTGACGTAAGTGACAATTGCAATAAACCTGCCATGCAGTTGCTTCCTCAAAGTGAATGTATACTTTTTTCTCCAAGTCGAAGCAAGTGGCTATATGAACTCCAGTTGTTGCATGAAAAGGAATAAAAGGGACCCTCTGCTTGAGGAAATATTTTATCCAACCTACACAATAGGAAGGAATTCAAAAAAGTCTTCAATTAACATGAACGGGTAAAGTGTAAATCCACACTTGAAGTGGAAAACTTCGTGAACCGGACAACCACAGAGCCACATTTAAATACCAGTGTAGTAGTTTCCAAAAGATTTAAAATTAAAAACCGCCATTGTTGGTCTTTGTTGGAATATATTTCTCAGAAGTACTTAGCCTAAGTTAAAGGGTGATTTAAAGCTGAACGATATTTAAAAGCTATCAAAGGTGTGTAAAGTAGTGTAGTGTATGTCAGTCCCTGGGTAAATCATAGTATCTTATCTAGGAAGGGAGTGATCGAAGTTATAACACTAGCACCACAGTTACGTATCGTATATATATAGGAAACTAAATGTTCGTCGTGATTTCATTTTTTTTTCTATGTCACTCTGTTTCCACTTTTCAACTGATGATTTTGTAAATATGTTCTGGTTTATTGTTGTTAACTATTTTGTTAATTATTGTTGTTAACTATTTTTTCGGTTACTCGGGGAGGTGGGGGGGGGGTACCCAAATCAAGATATCTCATTTGGATGTCTAAAATTGGGTGACTTTTACTAGAAATCCAGTTTGCAATTAAGAAGTCACTCTTAGCCTCCCCCTCCCCCAGTTAAAAAGCTGCCATTTCCTAAAATCACACTAGTTTTAAAGAGTACAACTCGACTGCAGTCACTTGTAAAGTTCTAAAACAGGAGTCAGACATCCGTTCTGTGTAACAGTAAATTGTCATACAACATGCTCTGTGTATTGCTTCACTTCAGTGGCGTGGATCCATCTCCCAAGGTGGAGGAGGGTAAGTTGTCACCATTTGCGAATCGCCGTCCTGGGGAGGGGTCTAAGGGGAGGGGTTCCCCTTACCTTTGAAAAAAAAAGGAAATTAGAGGGTATCTTTAGGGCAAATGGTGCCATATTTGGGCGCAATTTAGCTTTTAAAATGTAGTGTCAATTCGTAATCTATGTTATAATACAATTCATCACAGTTTTAGTTTTCATTATTTGCAAATTAAAGTGTGTGTGGGGGGGGGACTTTTTGGAGATGTCCCCCTTCCAAAAAAGTGAGGAACACGTCCCCCGTCCCCCCATGATCCACGCCCATGCTTCACTTACGTTATACAAGGTAAACAAAATTGTGACATGAACGGAACTAAGTGACAAGGATGAAATTCCATAACGGAGGTCTTCGAGCGTTGGTAAAATCTCCGCGATATTACGGAAATTCTGTGACAGATGGTAATCCTAGCTGGCCAAACCATTAACTACAATTACTAATTTTGCAGGATTCGCTGCATGTATATTGCTGTCTTTCCCTTCTCAGAAATTCCTTGTTTTACAACTTTCTCATAGGCGTAGGAAGTGGGAGAGGGGGGTTAAGCCCCAGCCAAACATATCTGGGGGCTCAAGTATGCCTCTACCCTCTTACTTTTCAAAATAGAAAATCCTGTTTTCACCAAACGTTTTGCTTAAAATGTGAAATTTGTTCAATAATTGTATAACTGCACAAAATGTAGCTTCAAATTGCATTTGTTGACCCTCAAATTTTTACAAATATTGTCTAAAGGTGAGGGGACATCCTCCTTTTGTGGTCTTTTCAGTATACTCCGATGCCTAGTGAATTTAATTGTAATTACCGCAACTATATATAACCATTCCAGAACTTGTCTTCTTACACCAGGGACTCTACGGTGGACCGTTGGACCCAAAGTTCGTAGAACGTTGTGCTCTAATAGTGCCCCCACCCACAATTTGCCAGAACATATAGAGCACGTCTAGTTACTTTACAAATGTCCAATCGTTGTGTACTGAGATCCTCTAACTCTTCTATTTTCCAAGAAAAAAAAAGGTCAAAATAATGTGCACCATTATGATACTTACACCTACATTCATCACATTTCAAGGCTATACGGTGCAAAATATACACTGTATTAAAGGTACCTATATACAGGCTATACATCACTATTTTCAGTGAAATGTATAATCTTCCAACACTCTTAATATGCCTGGACGAGATACAAAATGGGAGGAAAACTGACCAGGTATTCGAATAATTTATTTGAGGAGATTTGGATCATAATTCGGATTAAGTTGATCACATAAAGGATCCGGATTCCTAACTGGTTCTTCTCTGATCCGGACGTTTCTAGAGTAAAATCTCAGCCAATGTCTTCTGGTTTGGTAATTCATCAATGACTCTCTTTAATCACGGGACAATATATTTGGATGAGAGTTGTTAAATTCATGGGTAAAACTAGTATTTAAACACATATTTAAGATACTTGTTAAGAAAATAAAAAACAAAGATTTGTGAGTTTTTCCTAATGTTATCAATTTGAAAATAAATTTCGGTATGTCAATACTTATATATTGTCCCATAGCATCATCGTAATTTCTTCAACAAGAATCATGTCCACATCTTTCTCTGCTAAAGTTTGGTTTTAATTCAGCAAGAACCCTTAACATTTTTATGTTAACTTGTCCAACATAAAGACTTATACTTTCAGGAATAGTTGATACGACGCCCTCACTCTGAGAATTATACAATTACAAAAAGAAGACAGACTATGACATAACGATTTTCTGGAAAGCTTTAAGCGTTTATATAATGCATTACGTCGTGAATATGCAGAACAATCGTCTTGGCATGTTCACTACCAGAAAAAAAAATAATGATCCTCACCATAGATGTATAGGAAGCTGTTCTCGATTGAGGGCTGAACTTTGTTTCGGACCACCGTCCTGGGGTGGATGTCCTCCTCCCATTTGGTAAATATTTCAATATTTTAGGGTACTTAGATGAAATTTGGTGCAATAGTTGAACAAATTTTCAGAGGGAGTTACTGCCTTTTTTATATTTTTACAGAGGGAACAATAAGGGGTTTTCGTTCTTGAATTGAGGGGGTGGTAGCATATTTCCGCCCCATCACATTTTTGAATGCCCACCACCGCTTCCCACGCCCTTGATCCTCACAGACTAATTCTATTCAAAAAAGAAATCTGCTGGTAGGACCAATCTTATACCTTGACGAACGATTTCTTTAATAATTCTCTCGTCTCATAATATTTCCTTCACAAGCAACTTGAAATAGAGAGTTTGTTTGTTATAATACATTGTAACAAGACTTACAGCCACGAGCTGTAACAGGTGAAGTCTGTTTTAGCCCACGAAAAAGACTAAGCCCGCCCGAATAGTCGGCCCGATGTAAGTGACATGAATAGAAATGGCCACAGACGAAATGTTAGGACACACAGAAAAGTTAGGATGGTACCGTACTGGCTTGTAAAATGTTTTACCATGGCAGATGATATTATATTAAAAGGGACTTTACTCTGACTCTAAAAATATTTAGTAGTTAAGCTAGCTGTTGGTTCCTTTGGCATATGTAATCACATTGTAAAGATATCGAGTCGGGAAGCCCGTGAAAGGCCTATTAGCAAGTCGACCACGTTCGCATTGTTTGCAATGTGAAACAAATTTTTAAGTGAACTCATGGACGAAGGTATCTGAGTGAAACTAAGTCTAGGTACGCAGATGACAAATGGCAGATGATAAGAGACTGGTAACACCCATACCGGTAATTAAGCCTGTTCGGAGTTGTTATTGCGCATGCGCGGTCTCTTCAGGACGTATATGGCTACAGAACGCGATCATAAGCCAAGCGCTGTGCAAAGGTTTGCACATTGTGCGCTTTGCGTTGCTATCGGAGCGTCCACGCACTGAAAGACCGGATACCCTATAATCTTTAGAATCCAACGGTGACTCTGAACTGGCTCATTTCGTTTATGAAGGCTTATGCGTCATACACGTTACTAATAAAACTAATCTGCCATATGTACAGGCTGTATGGTAGCCGATGGGTCTCAGGTAATGAATTGGCAGCAAGGGCCGCGATTGCTGGGGGATGGAGGACATGCCCCCAATAATTTGGTTGGGGACCACCTTTTGCCTGCTCCACGCAGTATTTGGTCAAAGACTATAATATTTGCTAACATTGGGATTATGAGACAGTGCCCTCCGATAATCTGGCCCAGGGGAGGAGTATCGATGATATGTTGGCAAAGGTCGTAAGAATTGTTAATATTTGTATAAATAGTATCCTAGTATCATATTAAACAATTTTCCTTCGCATGTTTGGTGAATAATGAGACAATTTGGGCACATATGCACATTCCCTCAATAGTTTTGGTGGGAACGCAATACCGTTATTCAATCTTCCTGTAGAGTTGGTCATCTGCAGTGTCATTTGCTAAAACTGATGTAGTCCATGTGAGACATATTCCCCTTCAATAATTTCGTTAGGGAGGACGGAGTACCTTTAGTATTTTGGAAAAACCTGCAATATTTACTACTTTTTGCTTCTACGTTTGGCTGTAAGGCGTGATCCCCGGTGTTTTTGTTGTGGTGGGGGAGAAGGAATCCCTTTCATCTCACTAATTTTGTTGTCAACCCCCATAATATTTAGCTCTATATTGACCATGAAAGCCCTGCTCAATCTGTATGTATTTATCAGACGTCTGACTCATACATGGAAGATACAGAAATGTACTTGTAGTAGTAATACATTAAAGTGAAACAGAAAACTACTTCCGGCTTCAAGGCAATATCACAAAGGAGCAAGACATGTGGGTCATACTGGATATCCGAGAAGAAAGAATATGACAGATCGGCAAATTGGCAATGGCTACATACTAAAGAAGCCTGTAAAAATTAGAATACAAAAATGCATAGATGTGCCTCCCTGAGGCGACAGTGGACGACCTAACCCCTAAACCCCTTCCCCGGACGAAACATTCTACCTAGCATCAAAAAACAATAATAAAACCCCTCCTGGAATTACATTTTTATCTGGCACATGTCTTTTAAATTTCTCTTTACCTGGACATCGACCCCAGAATGGCGATCAATTTACTCAGCCTTAGAAAATCATGGATACACCCTTGGTTCAGATTTAAATGCATCCGTGCAAACCTGAGTACGTAAACTCCAGCCACTGGGAGAGAAGAGCAGAGAAGTACTCATAACGGAAGATACAGATAGGCTTAGGAGTCGGAGGCTGCAGCCCCCTAGCAAAAATTTTGGCGAAAATTCGGGAAATATGCTGAGAATTTCTCGGGCACCTACTGAAAGAAAAATAATGTAATGTTTTAGCTAAAGGTCATCAATGCTTTAAAAATTCCTTGGTGAAGTTCTGACCTCAATTGCACCAGCACCTATATATTCCGTATTAATTCACCGGTGTGATTTTAATGGTTAAATTTATATTATGGTTATCAGCAGTGTATTTGAGTGGCCCACCCCAGGCTACTGCCGATTTTTCTTTAGTACCTTAAATACGTTAATTTTTTAACACAAATTTCACTCCAAAGGTAGCATATGTGGCACCGGATTGCATGTAAAGACACCTAATTTTTCAAAAATTTTCAAAGAGGAGGGGTTGATGCCGATTTTTTTTACGTAAAATACGTAAATGTTTTAACACAAATTAAACGTCACAGGTAGAATATGTGGCACCAGGTTGCATGTAAGGACACCTAATTTTTCAAAAATTTTCAAAGGGGAGGGGAACCCTTAGACCCCTCCCCCTGGCCGGCGATCACACAACATAATGCCTGCACCTCACCCCCATGAGAGAAATTCCGGCTACACCACTAATTATTACCATTATTATTGTAATGACTTCCGTCAAAAGTTAAAACCAACATGGAAGGTAGTAAGTAACACGGCATATTATTGTTTGTAATTGACAGACGGTGTGATAACCGATGCATGCCTATATTATATGTACATTAACATGTCGAACGCCCGTGGAGCGCGCGGAAATTATTTTTGGTTATATTTTCGGGCAAGTCGTTACAGCCCCCCCCCCCATCAACTTGAGCTCCTACGCCCATGAAGATACACGTATGATGTAGTTACGTTTAACTTTAGAATAGAGATTTGAACCATGTAAAAGACAGTGTTCCTAAAATCCCTGCCAGTCGCCATTAGAGTGAGGGGGAAGGGGAGTCTTTGAGACTGATCGGTTCCTACAGGGAGTTCTGTTCTTCCTTTATAACTACTGGCGTGGGATCAATTTATTTGACAGTTCCGTCGGAACTTTTTTAAGAATTGGGTAGGGCTGTGGGTTTAACTATCCGATTTCCAAGTTCTGAAATTTCCTAAGGTAGTTTTAGATGTTGTATGACAGGGAAAATCCTTTCGAATGAAACTTATGAGGATGATATCCGCAGCACCCGCCCAGTGCCTATTGCCCCGTTTGAAATTTTTTGCTGTTTCATCTTCTCTTTTACATATTCCATTTATAAACCTCATGCTGTGACGTCATTGATAACTGACAACTGAACCAGCTAACTGCCTTCTCCTCTGGGGACACATGATTGCGTGACTAGTTAACGAAATTACAATGATTACTGATACAGTTGTTTGGACTCGCAGGGCTTTACTGCACACAAGACAAAGAAATTTACGTATAAAGTAAAAAGCTACACGAAAGTAAAGGTACTGTAATATAAAATTGAATGTGGCGCAAACGGTACACAGAGTAACAGTTGTAGGTTGAAACAGTTGATCAGAAGTAATCAAAAATATGAGACTAGGATACATGGGAAAGTAGAGTCAAACCGACACACAGTAAAACTTCTTCATGTTGCAACTGTTACTAAAATGACAAGAGTAAAATGCTTTGATCACGTCCAAAATGTATGGATAGGCTGCCCTTACCCGAGTGAGCCTAGTTGACGTCAAAATGCTTAATGTTCATTATGAATTCGTCTGTTAGTGACACACAGTCACCTAATTGAGATTTTGTCACTCCCTTAATTAAGTGCCTTCCTCATATGAAAAGTACTGTGGAACAACCTGAAATTTCATAAAATGAAACTATAACACCCATCTTTCTTGATGAGTCTTTTTCAAACTACCGCAGTCCTATTTATATCAAGCCCTACATTGAGTGCAGCTCCTTAGAACAATCAAAGCCAAGGCTGGTGCCAGGATTTTTCTGAAAGGTTGGGGGCTGGGGCAAGCTCCTCCAACGGGGGCTAGCAACCCGAAGTCCAGCCAAGAGAGTCTACAAAGGCGTTACCAGGAGGGTCATAGAAAGCGAATATTTTCTCAGGAGAAGTTGAAAAAAAGGAGGTTCATTGTCCTTAGTCGGGAATAAATACCGAAAAATAGAATGGGAGGCTTTATAAAGAAAATTTGCTGGAAACCCTTTGCCTTTTTGTTGAGAGCAGAACAGAGAAACAAAAATTTGAGAGGTTATTGCCAGTAAATTTATATTTAAAAGTTGGTTTTTTATTGCCGATTGATAGAATATTTCCATTGTTGCGAGCAGAATTAAAGGTGAGGGTGAATAGCAAGCGATCTGTTCACAGACACGGAAAATTACACGCTTTATAGAATTCTAAAGGCTCCTGGCGAGCGGAGAAGAAAAGCAGTATCCGCTACAGTTGCCGAGAGTTTTCTGTTTTCCCCACCCCCCCTCCGTTAGAGGCAAGCTCCCTTACGGGAGCTATCGTCCAATGTCCCCACCTCGGGCACTTACCCCCAATCAAAACATCACCTTCTGATTGTAGGAATTACCGATTTTATCACTTGTTTGGGCCTCTTTGTGTGGCTTGACCCATGCTTTTTCATTGTGTTTCGTACAATAAATACAATTTCAGTTCGTGCATACAACCTTTTTACTATTTGCAACGCAGTAATGCTGACTTTTTTTCCAAGAGGAATGTTGAGCATTCACCATTTTTACTACTTAGGAGCAACAACATGTTAAGGGGGGTGGCGACTGTTCGCCACAGGGGATTACGTGCTTTCTAGAACCAGAGACTCCCCGACAAAATTAGAAACTGTCCTTGATAGGGAGGCAGCGTCCTCTTCTTGAGGCCATCGGTGTGGCCCCCCCCCCCCCCCCACATAGCCAATATATGAACCCCTATTTCAAACCTCACCTCTGGATTTGAAGGAAAAGTGGCGAAGATATTATTCACTTGGTTGCGCTCCTGGTCTGGCTTGACCTTATCTTTTTACACTGTGATTCGGGGCCCTATAGATCAATACATGCGATACCAGCAAAACACAATGCAAAGCATTATGTTGAT
>JAIZAY010001210.1:0-19012 GCA_029531755.1 Holothuria leucospilota
GTTATCCGCTGAGTACGAAAACCGTGATCCGGATACTCTTTCAATTATTGCAGGAGATTTCAACCAAGCTAATCTGAAAACCGTGCTACCAAGCTTTAAGCAGCATGTCACGTGTCCTACTCGTGGCCAAAGGACTATCGACCATTGCTATTGTAAGGTCAAATCAGCTTACACTGTTAAAACGCTGGGCAAAGTTTTTGTTGGGCAAAAGTTATTGCTTAAATGTTGGTTAATCTTTGCTCACAAAATGGTTAAAATTTCCATTCCATGCACGTGTATTGTAATATCCAACTTACTGGTCAAACTGACGACAAGCTTTCATTCAACAGTTGGTCATATTTTCTCTTTACCCACTTGTTGGGCAATTTTTTGCTTATTAGTTGTGTAAATTGTTGGTTGCAGTGTTTGCGCCAAACAACAGTACACTTGACTCGATTTGTTTCACTATTCTTTGCATAATCAGACATTGGTTCCATAATCTGAAAATTCCCTTTGACATCTTTTATATTGGCCAAAGAGGAAAACTCGTACATTATTTTAGACCATAAAATCGACCTCTACTTCCATAAAATTGTTAAAATAGTACTACGAACTAGCACACATTTGTATGAGATTCAACGATTCGTATTTAGCGCAGAACGGCTGTCCAATGAAAGTTCAGAATCTTGTATATTCTCTTTCACGTCCGAATAAGAGTTTTTATATTGTAATTTGAAACATTTCGGCATAAAGAGAATCTTGTCATATTACTGTCCTTGAATGCTTTTGAAAAAAAAAAGCTGCGGAACAGCTAGTTCTCAGGATGACTTGTGTTTCTTATTGATGGAACTACAAGACTTCATAACATCATTTTACAGTGTCGTAAAAAATGAGTTTTGGACTAACTTATATGCGGAACTCGGTGACAAACGAAACAGATTATCAAGCCAAGGATTTTTAATTGGGGCCGGTGGGTTGCCATTAACAATGTACCTATCAATGTGTAGATGCATTTTCTAACTTTTCTTTAACGACTGTTGTGCATTAAAGACATTTCGTGCTAAATTTATTATATATTGCATTTCCTGCAAACTATATTATAGTAATAAACATATTTTACACATTACTTAGTTACCAGTCTGTGATTCATTAAAACTATAAAAGAAAGCTTGAAAGGGATAGATTATCATTAGCCAATATACGGTGCATAATATACATCAAAAGATAAGCTCCTGGGAAAGAAATTCCCAGTATGCATGCATACTATACCTGCAGAGACTAACCCCCCCCCCCATATTTTCCAAGAACTGGTTAATAAGCTTTGCCTAACAAGAGGTATAAGCGTATTTGGCATTAACCAACTGTGTGGGGAGTAATAGTATTCCCATTTTTTGGGTACACAGTTTTCTCTCAATAATTGGTTAAAGTTATTTACCCAACTACTAGATAATAACTTAAACCAACTGAAGTGGTTAAATTTTTACCCAATTTGTTGGGATGTTGATATTTGGACCAACGTTGGTTAAAAAGTTGGTTAATATTTGCCCAACATTTTTAACAGTGTACAAAGCCATTGAGCGCTCCGGTCTTGGTACTTCTGATTACTCGGTTGTTCTTCTGATCCTACCCCGCGGAGCGGACTCTGTTTGCTCAGCTCCTCAGCTTCCCAAACCATGACTGAACAAGGAATATGCCGTACAGCCTGCCACGTAGGCAATTCTGATCCCTGCTTATAAACAAGAGGTCAAGCAAAGAACACCTGTCGAAAGGAACGTCACATTGTGGCCTCAGTCCGATGTTGAGGAATTACGTGACTGCTTTGAGTGCACTGATTGGAGTGCTTTTGGAACTCAGTGTGACTTGGACGAGTACAAAATTACTGTGACGGATTACTTACGCTTTTGTCAAGACGTCTGTCTGCCGACCAGGAAAGTGACTCATTATCCTAATAGCAAACCATGGTTTAATAAATCAATTCGCTAAAATATTGTCGCTAAGGATGCTGTCTATCGTTGTCGGGACACGGACCCGAATTCCTATCGTAAAGCTAGGTCATGTTTGAGTTAGGCCGTAAGGGATGCAAAGAGGACTTATCGTCACAGAATTGAGAAGAAATCTCAATCTGGGGATTCTAGAGCTCTCTGGTCGAGTATAAATTTCATAACTCAATACAAGGGTCCTCTCAATTCAGTTCAGTCTGATGATGTCACACTGCCCGAATTTCTTAACGAATTTTACGCTCGCTTTGATCGTGACAACAATAGTGAACTGTCACCAGCACCGTGCGATGATGATCAGCCTCCATTCGTGGTCTCTGACCATGATGTTAGACGTTCCTTTTATAAGCTGGATGCACACAAGGCGCTAGGACCAGATGGCATTGCTCCACGTTTACTTAAATTATGTTGCTCCCT
Source organism: Holothuria leucospilota (assembly GCA_029531755.1). Taxonomy (NCBI): domain Eukaryota; kingdom Metazoa; phylum Echinodermata; class Holothuroidea; order Aspidochirotida; family Holothuriidae; genus Holothuria; species Holothuria leucospilota. Next base: position 2,394 of record JAIZAY010001210.1, read on the forward strand.
GTTGGCAACGGTTTTCACGGAAATTTTTAACTGGTCACTTTGTCTCTGCACTGTCCCAACATGTTTTAAGAACGCTACTTTTATACCCGTTCCTAAGACAAATTTCATTTCCTGCCTAAATGACTATAGACCAGTTGTACTTACTTCGGTTATTATGAAATGCTTTGAAAAACAGGTTTTAACCGTCTTGAACTCTAAGTTGCCAAAAGAAATTTGATCCCCTCCAATTTGCCTACAATCGTAACAGGAGTGTTGATGATGCTATCTCTATTAATTTGCATGAAATTTTACAGCATCTTGAGGTAAAGAAGTCTTATGTCAGGGTTTTATTTATTGATTTTAATTCAGCTTTTAATACTATTATACCTTCAAAATTGCATTTTATGTCATTTAATGACCTCGAGCTCCCTATCTGTAACTGGATTTTAGACTTTCTTTAAAACCATACTCAAGTTGTTAAATTTGGTGATAATTTTTCTTCTGTTTTAGTTCTGAACACAGGGACACCACAAGGCTGCCCATTGTCCCCCAAATTATATTCTTTGTTTACGTCTGATTGTTTAGCAGATCATCATAATACTATGGTTGTGAAATTTGCTGATGATACCATCACGGTTACCGGTTTTATATCGCATAATGACGAGTCTAATTACCGCGCTCAGATAGAGTCCGTTGTAAACTGGTGTGATGAGAATAACTTAATTCTAAATGTATCAAAAACAAAGGAAATCGGAATTGACTTCAGAAGGATGAGATCTTCCATGCCCCCACGTTCAATTAATGGTGTTATTGTTCAGCAAGTTCCTTCTTTGAAATTTTTGGGTACGTACATCTCTAACGATCCTTCGTGGTCTGTGAACTCGGCTGAAATTGTGAAAAAAGCTAACCAGCGCCTCTACTTTTTACGTAAATTAAAAGCTTATGGGGTTAATTAACGTATTCTAGTTAACTTTAATCGTGCAAAATAGAGGGCGTGCTAACTACTTCAATTACTGTCTGGTATGGCCGTGTCAGCAAAGCTGATGTCAACAAATTTTCCTCTGTTATTCGATCTGCGGAAAAGATCATTGGTACCACACTTCCATCATTAGATTTGATAAACTTAGAGAGAACTAAAAAGAGAATGGAAAAAAAATCATGAAAGATCCGACTCACCCTGCTTATGGTTATTTTAATTTCTTACCTTCAAATCGCCGTCTTCGTACTTTTAAGGGTAATAAGCATTTTACTGATAGTTTTTTTTTTTCCAGCAGCTGTAAAATTGTTTAATCTTAATTAGTTTTTTTTTTGTTTTGAATTGTGTCGTTTTATCAGTTTTAATTTTATTTTGTGTTGTTTTTTATGTGGATGTTTCAGAACCGGAGCTTGAGGAGCGATCTGATTTTCGATGTCTTTTACTGTACATTGACTGATTAATAAATTGAAATTGAAATAAATTTAAAACACATTTTACACAAATTATTACAAATGTGACTGTCGTCACTTTTATGACTCTAAAGGCCGGTTCATACTCCATTATAGCGCTATAAAGCTGTGTTTAAGGATGTTAGCTGGGTCTCGATATGCCGATGTAAAATTGATTCATACTTCAGTTTTCTCGCATAGCTCAACTTTCGCAGTACTGCCATGCAATGCACAGTCTCCCAATACCTGCCTATGAAAAGGCCAAGTGCAGTACATATGTGTATGCGGTTTGATCGGCTCTACGAAAAAGTACACTATTGATTGCCGTGATAATTTTAGGGAATACAAGAAAATCCTGCCTTACTAACCTTTATGTCTTAATTCGTGGAAAGCAATAACTGTTTCCCTCCATTCCGACAACTCTCACTGTCGTCACAATCAGGCCGCCGATAGTCGCAGGGAACCCGAATACATGTAATGAGCCGGTATCTGAAAAGGTCGGCCATTGTTGTCGAGTAGGATCGTGAGCTCGTTTTAAAAGGCCGTTCACCTATCTAGCAGCCAATCAGAAGCCGTTTCCTTTGCGATATCTCGAGAGCTCGCGAGAAAAGTTGAACAATTTTCAACTCCAAGCGATGACCGTGAATCGAACTGGCGGCAAAGATATTTTGACCATATATGGTTATTGATCGCTTTATCGCGCGAGAAATTTGGAAGTATGAACCGGCCTTTAAACAGGTCCTGACATTCATTCTTTGCGCTACAGTAAATTTTTGAACAACTTGCTCCGTGTATTCCTTCACTCACGCTACAATGAATGGAACCAGGGAATTAAGTTACAAGGATTAAATCCGGAAGTGAAGGTCATCAATAATTGATGATGCTACGGAAATTATGTGACAGTTGGCAGGCCGACTCGTACACACAACTAACTTCAATTAATAAATTTGCAGCCAGGATTAACTGTATCTTGCTGTCTCTCCCTCTTTTAGTAATCCCCTGTATATTACATCTCTTTTACATCCGTAGAGAGAGGGGACTTAAGTCCCCGCCACAATGTCGGGGGAGGGAGCCAAAGAAAAGTTCCGCCCTGAGGCTCTTACATTTCAAGAAGGAAAATCCTGTATTTGATCTCTCTGTAAAACTGACCGTTTTTCAATTAAACATCCAGTTTTTCAGTAAATGCACTTCCAAATCTGCACAAAAATGTTACATTCAATTTGATGCATTTATGGACCCTCAAATCTTCATTTTTTTCTCTAAAGGGGGAACCCACCATCTTAGTGGTCGTTTCAGTATGCCACAATGCCATTTGAAGATAGTTAAATGATTCATTGCTATAAACGCAACTTAATAATTACCAGTTTTTCGAACAGGGGCTCCGCGGTGAGCCCCTGGACCCCACGTTCGTAGACAAATACTCCGCTCTTCCAATGACCATGTCGGCAAGTCCTGTGATAAAATTGTGCTTCAATAGTGCCCCCACTCACACTGTCTGGCACTTCACGGTCGAAAACACAAACTATCGGCGTATTACGGGCTAGTTACTTCACAAATGTTCACTCTTCTCCTACGGAGATCCGTACTACTTTTGTTAAACACATCTACTGCATGGAAAATATAGGATGTTAAACAGGAAGGGAATTAATGGGACACATAAGAAAAGGTAAGGTGTGCAGCACCTCTTTATCCAGTGGATAGTCCCTTGGACGAACATTTAGTTCCTCAGACCAGGGATAGGTTACATATTTCCTTTTGATGACTCGGGGGACTGATATCGGGTTTCATCACTGAAACTGCCATTTTTATAGGTTTTCATACAGGCACAATTCAGGTGAGCCTCACAAGACTTGACCCATACCCTGAAGCAGGCAGTTATTATGTGTTTGAAGAATTCATTGCTCTTCATATACCCAGTCAGATTGTCATTTATTTCTGATGACATTACTAAATGCAACTGTCCTGATCATGACTAGAAGACTATTTCAATGGCAAAAAACGAGCTCTTTGACTGCCTCGCTTTCAATATGAATATGGATGCCAGTAATTTTAGCCTAGTTTAAAATAATAGACATGAACAACCAGTCTACATTTTGAACGACTAAGAAAGAGATATTTCCAGTTAGTACAATTTCTAATTTTTTTCGCTTTTATGTTCATCACATCGCCTTTTGTTCACCTCCGCCTCCAAGCGGTTCTAAACTATTACAGTTTAATAGTATACATCTGACCTCCTCTATGCATACGCCTAGTTGAAATAAAAATATACATTTTTCTAAGTAAGTAACATAAAAGTCGTCCCTCCGAGCAAAAAAAAATGTCAGTCACTCAAAGTCATGTTTCGATATTAGTAACTTCTTTACGAAACATACATTTTTTTCTACTCAAAATGTCATAGACATAGCTCAACACATTTGCAGTATTAAACTAAACAAATCTGGGATAAGCCATTTTTTCACGGCTGAAAGCCCGCCCCGGATTCAAGATAGTTGTCCAGTCCCTTCGACTAACACCATGGCTGTAGCCTGGGCTACATCTCCAGAGGGTAGTTTATGATAGCATCCAGTAACGTACCTAGGATAGCTGGCACCCAAGCGGATCCTCATTTTCTCAGTCACCCACTGCCGTCATGAGGGGGAGGTCTAAGTGAAGGGGTCAAATGGGAGGACGTAACATTTGTGTAAGGTCTCTTATAGGCGCAAATTGGTGCTGTCGTTGGCAAAGTTTCGAACTGATTATTCTTAGTGGATTTTCTTTATGGGGGGGGGGGGGTGTCTAAGGTGCCAAGTGACACAACTAATAGTTTAAAGTTTTTGTGTAAGTAGCATGGAAAAGGAGCAAAATGGTGCTACATTACAGTACCTTGATTAAAGTAATGCCTACATATCATCTACGAGCCCACTGCTTAAAATACAGGGTGCAGTGTACTCACATTTCACCCCCAGGTCCTCCCGTGACCGGGAATTCTGACATGGGCAGGGAGGTACAAAACTTCAAAATTGGGAATGGACTACGTAACTAGTTACTGTTACCCTTTTTCTAAAGGGGAACGATTGATGGTTTGTACGGGGGCTGCCGACCGTTCTGTATATATGGCCAGAAATCCGGATGTAACTGCTAGTCTTTCCTTGGGAGGCATTCTCCGTCGCATTGTCTTTAACCTGATAAGAGTTGATTAAGGTTTCTCCCACAACGCCTCACCCCAAATGAAAGGAGGACCTTAGGTCTTCAGGGTTTGGCCGATAGGAGCGGCTTCCTACGGGGGAGCCTGCCACGACAAGAGGCTTGGTTCTCCCTATCTAGCCCCACCCCTCCTGTCGGGGCGTTTGGTGCTCTTTCCAGGAGGCTAGGCAAGTTTTCAGCGAGAAAGTTACTTTCTGAACAGCTGAATTTCATTTGTTTCGTGCTTGTAGTAGATCACCCCTGGGGACTGTCTAGTTCAGAGTAAATTATCTTCGACATTATCCTATACAGATTCCCCTACCACTGGACGGTCTGCTGTAGTGATAACTACTGTAAGATGCATAACAAGCAAAACTTTGAGGGTAAGTCTTGAGGAATGTGGCACCAGTATAATTTCAACTTTCAACATAAATTGACCAAATTCAGCTTTTGCATCCTGCCTCAATGTGTAAAACTTCACTGTAGAAACAAATCGGAACGTTACATGATTTTGACGGTTTAAAAAGTCGATTATGAAAAAAAGATTAATCTACACCTGCCTCTTAGGTACATTCTTAGACCCCCCCCCCTCCCCCGCGATTATGATAATCTTAGTTCCCATGTTTATACAATTATGCTGACGTAAGTGACAATTGAAACCTGTCCATGCAGTTGCTTCCTCAAAGTGAATGTATGCTTTCTTCTCCAAGTCCCGGATTCGATTCCCAGGTCGAGTCATACCAAAGACTTTAACAAGAGGGCAATCAAGGAGTTGCTGATCTCATCCCAATACATCCTTTTGCTTCTTCCGAGTCTGGTGTAGCAGTCTGGAATTTTATTGTAATGGGAACACTAAGGGGAAACTGGGAAAATCGGATCGGATTCCGATCCGATTTTTGTGAGTTTTTTTTAAAATCTTCTCCATTTCGGGTCGGAAAGAACCCCAAATTTGCCAACCTGTGTAATTATATGAGTTTTATCGCAGGACTACGAAAATTAAATTTATACGGATTATTTCGTGACGTCACATCGACAGACAGCTTTTATCGGACTACGCGTGTCCGATAAAAGCTGTTTGTCGGTGTGACGTCACGCAAAAATCAGTTAACATTTTATTTTCATAGACCTCTGATGCAAATCATATATTTACACTGGTTGGCAAATTTTGGTCTCTCTCTGACCAGAGATGGAGAAGATTTTAATAAAAACTCGCAAAAATCGGATCGGAATCCGATCTGAATTCGTTGTAGTGTGACTGCGGCTTTACGGTACCCGCCAGCTTCCGGTTCTGATTGCAGTGTATTTACAGCACACACGCACAGCAAAACTATAGGCCTAGATACTACTGTGACACAAGGGACGTGTGCCCTTCAAAACCTCTAGAGACGCGCGATCTTGCCCTTCAAAAACCATAGAGACGCGCGATCTCGTGACGCCGTGAATCCCCTCTATAGACCTTATGCATTGACATCACACTGACGTCATTTTGGGTGAAAACACTGAACTATATGCTAGGAAGGATCATTCCACAATAAGGTTTTTTTAAGCCACCATGGAGGGTCACGTGATGTAGGTTAGTTTGCTTAAGTCGATTCCACCGCGTATCTAGCGCTGATGCAAAGATGTACATGTATATGCTACCGCACCGTAGCGGGCCTTAGCGTCTCTTCTGCCTCTTGTACACTAACTTGCGCGCTATCACGCGTCAGCGTACACACCATTGCGCCGCCTCAGCAACTTCATGAAAAGGCTTACATCACAATAGTCGTATAACATGCAGAGCACCAAACGCGTACCGTGTAGGAGGATTCGAGGCACATCATTGTCCAAAATGAAAGCGTGCATGTGCACGCGTGGGTTAGCTTTCCTTCATGCGCCTTGGTGTTTTTGTGTCAAAAGGACGCTTTCAACGCGTTGTGCAGAACATCTGTGCACATGTATGGACAGCCTGCTATTTAGTGACGGTGCTATCGCGAATGTTTCAAAGTCAACGAGTCTCGACGTATTCGAAATGTGGTCACACGCTCTGTCCTAATAGGCAGGACCACTCCTAAAATCAAGAAAAGTTTGTGAAAAACAATCTTTTCATCACACAATCATAGTGTAAAGATTCCCTATTAATTACATCAAAACACTAGAGACCTAATGAGTACAGTAAAAACGGATTGCTTTAGCGTGTACATCAATGAATCTGCGTTACATTACTTTCACTTCTAGATACGCGTCTCTGGGACAGTGGAATCAACTTGAGTAAGCTAACTACGTCACGCGACCCCCGAGTCGGCTTCAAATTCGAGGCATATTCCGCATTGAGGTGCATCCTCCAGTTATATAGCTCAGTGGGTGAAAACAACGAAGCACATGTGCACGAACGGGGTGGATTTCGGCTCACGTGTAGTAGACTTACGCGCGTATACGATTGGTTGACAAATCAGCTGTCTGCATTTATTGGTGTAACTTGCCATGATACGCGCTTTTCCGCCATTTTCCTCCAAAAGAGGGAGCACTTTCTCCATTGTGACATCATATGCATAAGGTCTATATTCATTGGTCAGTTTGTATGGTATCTTTATCGGAGTAACGCACTTTTATATGCGCGTTTAATTTCTTACGTGCAGGGGCGGCGCCAGGGTGGGCAAAGCATGCTGGGTCGGACCCAGGTTTATTGTTTGGGGGGGGGGTGCAGGCATTGAAGACTTCCGAGCCTCACCCTACCTCCCCCCCCCCCCGTGTCAGAACCTGCATTTTTGGCGTTCTCATTTTCTTGGACTTTATTTTTCTCTCAAAATCGTGCGTCCTTTTTGTATTGAAGGGCAAGCATCCATTGTGTCACAGTAGTATCAATGGTTTTGCCGTGCGCGTGAGTTGTAAATTCGCTTACTTGTGCGTTTTGCCCTTCAGTGTATTTACAGCACACACGCACAGCAAAACTATAGGCCTAGATACTACTGTGACACAAGGGACGTGTCCCCTTCAAAACCTCTAGAGACGCGCGATCTTGCCCTTCAAAAACCATAGGGACGCGCGATCTCGTGACGTCACATGACGTTACATGAAATCCCTCATAGAGGGATTTCATGTGACGTCATGCCCAATGGATTCCCAGGACACTAAAGGGCAAAACACACAAGCAGTAAGCGTTTTACAGCACGCATTTGGCGGACGAGGCGAAACCGACTCCGTTATTTTGCAAATTGGGAGTCCAAACGGTTATGAGACAATAACAGTCAAACAAATGTGGTTTATTCCTCTTCTACCACCGAAAATGTGTGAAAACTTCATTTTTTATCAGTGTGTAGGTTTACTGACCGTATGTTGTGGAAAAGCAGGTCAGTGTTTAACCAATCAGAATGCAGGATTCTCAATAACAGATGGCTAGAGGTGGTAGAATCCATGATAAACGTATAAAGATGCAATTAGTGAGAGGCATAAGAGGCGAAGGGGTGGGGGTTGGTTGACTAAAGCCTACACCGTCAAAAATGTGGTGGGCTCCTTCCCCCTCATTTCCAGGACAAAAACGCTCTGTAAAATGTCAAAAATTGCAGTCTTATTGCTTAAAATTTGATCAAATATTGCACCAAGTGCATAAAATACTTTCTAAAGGAGATGGAACCCCATACCCTTGGGTTCTTCTCCCAGGACAACATTCCGAAACAGTGCACAGTCCCCACCTCAATGGATCGAGTACAGCTTCTACGTCCATGAGTTAGTCTGTTAGTGCCCCTTCCCTGCTCATTCATGCATGGTAGTGGGAAGGAAGTTGCTATTTGACCCCTGGTTCATATCAGTCATATAAGCAAATAAAATGCTCGGGTTACTACAAAGAAATCTCCACTCTTGTAGCAAAGGTGTCAAGGAAACTGCCAACAAAACGCTATAGTCCGCTCAAAGCTGGAATATTGTGGGGCCATATGGGATCCTTACATCAAAAAGTAACAACACTCGAGAATGTTCAAAGACGTGCAGCCCGTTTTGTTCTCAACAACTATAATTACAGGGATAGCCAGTGGCGTAGCTAGAGGGGGGGGGGGCAGGGGGCGGTCGCCTCCCATAAAGCCTATGAAGGCCAATGTCGGAAATTTCTAGTCTCTGTCGGAAGTAAATAAAAACAATCCACTTGAAACACTTACAACACTTTTTATGTTTTTAAGCAGAATTACACATCGAAACGTCAACGTGAAAATCAAAAGTCAGTCTCAAAATTGCCCGAAAAGCAAAAAAAGAAAAAAAAAAAGAAAAGGTCCCCAGAATTTTACACGCCAGGTGATGGTATCATTACCTTAGGATAATTATCTGTCGAAAATTACTTGCATTTGCCCCCCCCCCCCCCAAAAAAAATATCTAGCTACGCCACTGGGGATAGCGTCACCAACATGTTAACAGATCTCAAATGGGAACCACTGAAGAGCGCCGTACCAGACTTCGTCTCATCGCTATCTATAAGGAGGTTCATAACTCCATTCCCCTCACCATCCAGTTGCAGAGTAACCATAGTAGGACCACTTGACATAATCAAGGCACCCACATAATTGTTCCCCCTCCTTTTAGTAAGAGATGTTATCAATACTCGATGTACTCAAGAACCGCTCGTGAATGGAATTTCCTTCCACCAAACATACGTGCAGCACCTGATTATTGCTCTTTGAAATCTAGCCTAGCCAACGTTAATCTTCGAAATCTAGTATCTAAGGCTCACTCTGAAATCTAGGCAACTCCCCTTCCACACTGACCTGTGCGTGATAACCGATTTTGGACTCGGGTTTGCACAGTATGAAGCAGAAGCAGAAGTGTGTTTGTGACGTTATTTGCGTGGAACTCGGAACTGCTGTGATGTTAGTTAACTTGGTTGCTTACAAGCCAATATCAGGTGTGCATAGCACTATTGCACTACGTACTGTACGTACGGGAAGGGAGGGGGGGGGGTGTACGCTTTCACACTTACTCACGTACATTGTGTATGAACGGCCCATGATGGAAATAGCTAACCACGTCCCAACACACTCGTCTTTTTTTTTTTTTGCTATGTCAGGCTGGCCGGTCTATGTTCTACCGCACTTGAAGGGAAGTAGTAGTGCATTGCTGTCTTTAGTAATGCATTTAGGGCCATATATCATTTATCAATGAATAGGAAATAGCACCCGAAAATCCCAAAGTAACACTCGAAATGGAATGGGGGGGGGGGCTATTTTTTTTTTTTGAAAATAGCACCCGAAATTGAAAAAAGTGTCTCGGACCCTGGAGTACAGTCAATGTGGGTGCAGGAGCAACACTAGCCTAGGGTACCTAGGCCTAGTTCTCACGTACACTTTGCTCCCTGAACTAGGCCTAGGCTGTTGCAACACAAAGTTTTTCCCGCGTTATTACTGTGAGAGTAACATCGTCTGCTTGCGTTTCTGCAATGATTGTTGTATGAGCGTACATGATTGTTACCATAGCTATGAACTATGTCACAATTGAACAGCAGTGCGTGCTGTACAGCATACTGTACAATAGTGTGAACGTCCTAGTAACAAGATTTAGAATGTTTTAAAAAACAAAACAGGATCGTTTGTATAAATCAAAACTTTTGGTCTCTTTTTGGAGACTGAGTGCTAGTATCCTTAAAATGACGGGTCTTAAACATATAAATGACCCATAGAGGTCAATTACCCAGGAGTATATGTGAATTTGAGAAAGATTGAGGACGCATTTCAAAATTTTGATGGTGCGGTAGCCCAATTTTGACAATGGGTATATTGCTGGGATATGTAGGGATAAATCAAAAGTGACATTGTTTTTATCTGTGAATTTCCTGCCAGATCAATTAAGAACATTTCTAAATCTACCAAAGATCATTCCTAAACCTAGGAACAACTTCAGCATGAAGATAGGAATGAATTCTTCCCAAGTCCAAGATAGGAATATTTCTAACTTTTATGAAATAGAGCCCTGGTATGGGAATCCCCATACTAGGTCAGCAGACTGCGGACTAGAGCAACACACGTCTGCCGGGCGGCCAGATCAAAGGTAGTTCTCAAGTACACTTTGCTCTCTGAACTAGGTCAGCACACTGCGGACTAGATCAAAGTTAGCCGCCTGCATGATTCACACGGTCTATTTGTGACGTCATTTGTTTGGAACTTGGCGCTGCTTACAGTATATGTACACTGTATCCAGTGTACTAAAGCAGCGCAGTCACTCTCACACCATACCGACTGTACTTGCGTGCGTGCATTGCGTGTGCGTGTGTGAATTGAACTTGGTCCCTGCGATGCACACGTACGTACGTCGTTGTTGCCATGCAAGCGATGAAGAATATAGGTAGTTCTTCAAGAGAAGGTAAGCAACAGAGTTACAGACAGCCAAAATTCCGTGATGAGCCACAGTGCTCACAAACTTGGTCAAAGTTCTTAACCAGGTGTGTATCTCAACTAAGCCTATTAGGCCCTAGGGCCTTCCTAGCTTTTTAGCGTTATTACAGTACTATTAATAATTTAGCGTAACCTAAGCCTAGGCTTAAGTTAGGCCTAGGCCTAACATCAGTTCCACCGTGCGCGTACTTAGTTATGCTTCATACTGGGACGCGCTTGGACTTTTACTACGGTGGGGACACGCGTATAGTTTTACTTTTATGGCGCCAAGAACTAGTCATGCTTGACACGCGTGATCGCAGTTCACTCTAGGCCTGGGTTTTTACTTAGACTAGAGGTGGTCAAGTTTTGAGCAAGAGAAGCTTAGATAAGTGTGCATCTGATCATGTCATTGTGTGGCTTTTATGGTGGGGTTTGTTAAACCGCAGGTGAAAACTGAATTTTGAGTGTCAGGAAAAGACAGTGATCAATGTAACAGATCATTTACCTTTTCTTTCAGTGTTTACTGCAAAATTTAAAAAAAACATTGTTCTTTTGAACATCTTGACCTTTGACCTCTGACCTTTGACCTATCATGCTGAGGGTACTGGAGGCACAAATTCCAAGGACTGTGCACCCCCACACCAAGTTTGGGGTCAGTAGTACCTTCCGTTTTGAGTGAGCGCACGGCACACTTTTGACCCCAAAATTGTCGTTTGACCTTCTGACCTCGTGACTTTTGACCTCAGAAGGTCAAGTGTAAAGTTGCGTAAAGTAGGTGTCCATCAGAAGGTTATGCGAAGAAATGAGGATCGTTAAATGTTTCGTTCAGCTTTTACAGCCAGATTTAAAAATTTGCTTATTTTGACCTATCGTGACCTTTGACCTCTGACCTTTGACCTATCATGCTGATGATATTGGAGGCACAAATTCTAGGGGCCATGCACCCCCTCACCAAGTTTGGGGTCATTAGTACCTTCAGTTTTAAGTGAGTGCGCGTCACACTTTTGACCCCAAAATTGTCGTTTGACCTTCTGACCTCGTGACCTTTGACCTCAGAAGAGTAAGTGTCAAGTTGTGCCAAGAACGCTTCAATACGAAAGCTATGTCAAGAAATCAGGGCCATTTACTGTTGCATTCAGGTTTTATAGCCAGATTTGGAAAATTGCTTATTTTGACCTTTTTTGATGGTTGACCTTTGACCTTTGACCTATCATGCTGAGGGTATGTCAGGCACAAGTTCCAAGGACTATGCACCCGCCCACCAAGTTTGGGCTCAATCTTGTTCTTAGTTTAGGAGGAGTTCGCGACACACTTTTGACCTTGTGAATGTTATTTGACCATCAGAGCCTTTGACCCAAATTTTAGGCATATTTGGTCACATGACCAGGAAACAGGACCTTCACCACTCCATTTTGCCCCACCCTTGAGTAGCGGTCATAAAGCCCCAAATTTCCCTACCATGCATTTCCATGGTTATGGTTGCTATGGCGACTGGCAGGGGGAAACGTGTGCACTTTTCAATGGTAAACGAAGCACAATATCTCATCCCCCACATACTACGTATGTGGCGATGAGATAAAAATGGAACCTTCTGCCGTTGTGCGTGATGCTCCGCATAAGCAATGGAGAAAGGGAAAACAAGCCAGTGAGCCACAACTGGAAAAAAGGCCGTGGCCGGCTCGACTTGAACCAGTTGGTTAGAAACTGGGCCGTTAAACCTCATCTAACTAACTAACTAATCTTTTCCAAGTCGAAGCAAGTGACTACGAACTCCTCTCCGTTGTTGCATAAAAAGAAATAAAAGGGACCCGCTGCTTCAGGAAATATTTTATCCAATCTACGAAATAGGAAGGAATTCAAAGAAGTCTTCTATTAACACAAACGGGTAAAGTGTAAATCCACACTTGAAGTGGAAAACATCTTGAACCGAACAAGCACAGAACCACATTTAAATACCAGTGTAATAGTTTCGAAAAGATTTAAAATTAAAGAACGGCCTTTGTTGGTCTTTGTAGGAATGTATTACTCAGAAGTACTTAGCCTAAGTTAAAGGGTGATTTAAAGCTGAATGATATTTAAAAGCTATCTAAGGCATGTAAAGCAGTGTATTTCAGTCCCTTGGTAAATTATCAGTATCTTATCTAGTAAGGGAGTGATATAAATTATAACACTATCACGACAGCTACATATTGCATATAGATAGTAGGAAACTAAATGCTCGTCGTGATTTCATTTTTTATTTTTTTCACTCTGTTATCACTTTTCAACTGATGATTTTGTAAATATGTTCTGGTTTATTGTTGTTAACTATTTTTCCAATACTTTTGTATGAATGCATGCAAAATTATATGGAGAAGAAACTGCAAATAAAGGTGACTGCAATATCCTCCTCTTTCCAACTGCCATGTAAGTTCTCTGATTATTTCTACCTGTTGATTTTTTTACCAAAGATGCTGGGCCCGTTAAAACAGGATCAGGGAATTCTGAGAGAATTCTCTTCAGCTATATCTCACCTCGCATTTTGTTTTTACATCTACGATTGTAGTTGTAAACCCGAATTATGGATTAATGCAAGTGCCCGTAAAATATGACCCTTGACCCTCAAAGTCTTTGCAGCATGGTTAGTGGCAAAAATTTGATTAACCAAATCGAGCAAATTTAGAGGAAACACGTAGTGGGAAGGAGGAAATTTTGAAAGTGTCGGATGCTTCAAGAAAATTGAACAGCTGTTATCCAAGGGCGTAGGCTAGGGGGTGCACTGGGTGCACGTGCACCCACCCGTTGATGCAGAGGAGTTCCGCCCTAGCCTGGGAAGCAGAAAAATGCACTCCTTCTGTTTCCAACGGCTGTGAAAACAAGGACGAACATGACTTTTGTCCGCACACCAACCTACAACGGTAAGTTTGGTAATTGAATTACAGGATGCGCCTTGATATATATGAAGGTCTAGAGCCACGGTACCTCTATATGTGCTGAGAACCCAAAGACAGTCTCTCATTTATCCAAATTGCCTTAGTGTGCGTGTGGAAGCTCGGGTTTTACTCAATCCCAAACTTATTTTTAGTCCAATGATTATCTCTCAGACTGAGAGTTAAGACATTTAAGTATTTTGTAAATAATAAAATTGACGGATCATGTGTTGTCCATGTAAACTTGAGGAAAAACCCTGTTGTTTTCTGTTTGAAGCTCAAGGTTATTTTAGGTGACCAGCAGAGGTCAAAGTCTTGAAAAACCTTGTAGAAGGAATATCTGAAGAACAAAAAAGTCTCTGAAACCTCGTAGGAGTCAGTGGCGTCGTGCCCATTGGGGCCCAAATTTTGTCAAAGGTGTCCTAAAATTTTGTGTAAAAATGCATTTAAAATCCTTCACATGTCCAGTTAATATGAGAAATTAACTGTTTTCGGAAAATATAACTCAATGGAGTTGTGTTACCCCTTTGCATGGTTAGGTCAGTTTGCTGGGGAAGGCTGTTCTTTTATTTCATGCAAATTATCTTTGGATGAAGGGGAGGTCGTACATGGACAAAAAGGTGAGATAGTTGGTGATAATTAGCCATTTCCGACTAAAAAAGCAGAATCAGTTCCAATTTAATTATGTGAATAGCTACTTATATGTTATGAGCCTTAATACCGAACTAGTGTAAGTAGTCGGTGGACAATCAGCTAGTAGGGGAAAGTCGGAAGCAGTCTGACCGAGTCTGGCCGAGCAAAAGGGGCACCGTTTCCCTCCTCCCGATTGGCCGTCATGCGTGTTTTAATATGCTTCAAGATGTTTTAAAAATAGTGGCACCATTTTGCATCTCAGCCTGCTTTCCAAAAGCAAATCTTTTCCAAAGGGGATTGGGACACTCCTTCCCCTTAGGCCCTCCCCCAGGACAGCGAAAAATCAGACCTTGCGGCCCTCAATTAAAACTTGTTTTTCTTTTGAAGGTTAACCACTAAACAAATAACAGTAGTTTCTGAGAAAAACGGTAAATCATATATTTATAAAGGTATTTACCTTCATATTGGTCATTGTGCAAGCGCAAAGCTAATGAGAGGAAGAGGGCAGTCACCCACTCCCCCCCCCCCGGGCATATTTTGGTATTTTATGAAGTTTAATTCTAGACTTACAATAATGCTGGTATTTCCCCATTTATATCTGGTAAATGGGTCTGGGAAGTGTCATTTCCAGCGATCCGGGAGGCATTTCGGGCCAAAATTTTCTTGCTCCGCGACAACCCATGGTGGCGCGGAGCGCTGACAGTCTGTCCGTGGACTTGGTCCTCCTTGACAAATACCTGGCTACGCCCTTGTTCCAGAAGGAGGCATCATTTTGTTTCTAACCAGTTAACTTTTCTCAATGTCAGTCGGGTGATTCACAGTCTGCCCTCACCTTACACCTGCGCACGCACTGAGGAACAGTGATTAGAAACAATTATGGAGGAGAAACGTAAAACGCAGCTTACAATTTTCGACAGTTTTTCGAGGAAGAAAGGTGTACTACGTTCTTAGTGTTGATTTATGATACGTCCTCGCATAGAAGCTCATTTCCCAATTATTAGCTTGCATTTCATGCAATGGTAGTTTTACATTTTATCTGGCAATTTTCTGATCGTTTTGCAATTTGCTAATTTTTTTATTGATCAAGTGAAAATTTTATTGCAAAACGAAAATTCAAAATAACGGCTGCTTTGATTCTACTAACAAACCTGGAAAATGCCATTTCCGGCTGTCTGAGGGGTAGCCATTTTTCAAAATTTTCTGTACGCTCCGTGCCAACTGATGGTGGCGCTCCGCTTAGATAGTCTTTCGGACAGTCACCGCTCATAGCCCCCTCCCATAAAAAAAATATTTTTGCACGACGCCCCTGGTAGGAATAATATCTGAAGAGGAAAATAGGTCATTGAGTTACTATTTGACATGTAAGATGCACATGAGAGTATAACTGAGCTCTTAATCTGTGTCAAGGTCATTTGAGGTCAGCGGAGGTCAATGTCTGAAAGCCTTGGGAATACCTATCAATATAGAATATGAATATTACGACATTTTAATTTGAATAAAAAAGACATGCATTAACAATTCGTGTACTGTTCCAAGTAAATTGAGAAACGGCAGACAGGGGATCACTTTTTTAAGGCTGGGTACATGTGGCTTAAGTCTCCTGAAATGCTGTTTCCGGCCATCTGGGGGATTTAAAAACCGAAAATTTTCTTGTATGCTCAGCGCCAAGCAATGCTGGCGCTCCGCTTAGATATTCTTCCTGGTTCCACCTACCTGAAATGTGCACCTCCCCTTGGCAAATGCAGCCTACGCCCTTGCTGTTATCAGCAACTGTTCATCAGTGTGTGCGAAAAGTAATGGAAGTAATTTGCAATGACTAATTTGCTTGTCAATGACCTCATGTCTATTTTAACGGTCATGTTTTTTTTTCTTCTTTTAAGTTTTTTTTTTCAAGAACATTAAAAATTTCTTCATAATACATCTCTTTCCTTCCTCTTCCTTTATCTTTCATTTATCATGTTTTTCTCATCCACACATGCTGAATTTTATTAAAGCTCTGTTATATTGTCCCAATTAGTCTTACAGAAAAAAAGATATCGCAGCTGTCTTTCTTACAAAGTTTGCAATGAACTTTGGCTTTCAAGACTGAGTGTAAGACTGTAACCTTTAACATTTTCCCTTCTATACATTAGTTTATAACGTTGGGTTTTGTCTTTATCTTTGGGTATAAGAGCACGAG
>JAIZAY010001226.1:0-18582 GCA_029531755.1 Holothuria leucospilota
CAAAGGGCCTATACGTCTTGTTTAAGTAAGGGCAAATTTAAATTCTTTTTGTTTAGGATTGTGGGATTTTAAAAAAATTTTGACCCACTTTTAAAGGTGCCATTGTCTTTTCCCGGCATTACAGCAGGTGTGCCCTCCATGTGACATAAGAGTGGAGAACCAAAATACATTTTTTACAAAGGCAAACATGTGGCAAAGTGGGGTAACGTTCTCCCCCCTAGAATATTGTGTGTCAAATTGGTTCCAAATTCCACCATGTGGCACCACGCCCATTACCCTCAACTTTTCCAGTTCTGTTATTTTTCTATGCCCTGCCACATGTGAGTATGAATGTTCACATGGGGCATCAATGCCCCAAAAATTGTTTTGTAAGGGGTGTTTTAGTTAATTTACCAAAACATTTGCTGCCGAAGAGTTAAAACGACATTGCGAAATGGGCATACGAGGTGGTGGGGCATGGGGGCTTGCAGCCCCCCCCACACACACCCCTTCTTTCAGAAAAATTTGCTCTCTTCAAGCAAACTATATATATTTTGGGGCAAAAACATGCGGTATAATTTTCAGGGCACAAAATGCTGGCAGCGCCCCCAATCGGGAGTTGTTATTTCGTTACGATTATGAATGAGATGTGCATGCAAGGGGCAAAGTATGCAGGAAGGAAAAACGGGTGTATAAAATGTTAGTTTGTCCCCTGAGTGCAACTCGCTTCTGAGTGGATCATGTCTGGACGAAACTAACATCAAATTATATTATCCTCGGGGATCTATTGTTTTAGCAGATTTTCCCCATCTCCTCGGAGTCTTTCACAAAGTGTTAACTTAATTTTAAACAAGCATTAAGACTCTAACATAGTGCACAAAAGCGAAACTGCGGAGCATAGTAAGAAGAAATATCTCATAAATATAATGTCAGCTCCTTCACCCAACAAATGATCAAAATCAATTTTTACCTTTGTATCTCACTGATTTATTAAATAACTAAAAGAAACAAAACGGATGATGACATTATTTTGAAACTTCTAAATGTGGGTAATGGAAAAAAGATACAGTTGGGACCAATACTATAGTGATAGGTTGGACTAAGGAAAAAAAAAAAAAGCGCCGTTTGATCAAAGGACTAAAAATTTCATGAATACAAGTCAAGTCAAATTAGATGTGTGACCCATACATTCATTCACTAACATTAATCACAAAAAATCCGTTACGCGACACAGGAAAACTATCCTAAAGACTCTAAAGCTATTTTCTAACTGATATTCAATTTTATCTGCCAATTCATTGGTCCGAAAAGCGGTTTTTTTTTAGTTTACAACTGTAGACATTTGGAAAAAAACATAGAATGTTGGGGATGGGGGGAGTTTTATTAAAAACCCAAAGGAAGATACGTTTGATTGGGTGCCTTGAAATTGAAAGACTCTGGTATAAGAAAGAAATTTAGCTAACGATGAAAAAATCACTTTTAGCACCGGGCAGTACAAAAAAGCTGCAGTAAGGCGTTTCGATTATTTCCTAAATTACAAATCTGTGTTTACTGTTGCCAATATTTCCGGGAAGATCCTTCTTTTCATTTACGTAACTGAGGGTCTAAATAATTTTCCTCCATCTGATATACCATGATTCATGTGAGTTTTGTTCGCTGGGTTGAAGAGGACCGAATATTCAGTCAGCCTGATCAAGAAGTACAAGACACCGCATGTGAGGCGTAGAAACAAAAAGGGGTAAAGATGAGAGCGGTCTTCTTGTAAAGATTACGTCGCCGGTTAACATTAAAAAAACTCCATGTACCAAGCATTGTATTCTTGCCAATGTTCATAGTTTTGCATAACAAAATAGAACGAACTTCTGTGCCGTATTAATACTCAGAAGTCCTATGGACAACTGTAAATGTATTTGTTTTACTGAACACTTGGTTTTAAAGCCCTTCCTATCCAAGCCTGCCTAGCACAACTTACATAGCTAGTCACGCGCTTTTTCGGCAAGATAGGGATAGTAAATGAGGTCAACTGTGAAATCCCAAGGAGGAGGAGTGTGTTTTTCTAGTTAATAATAAGTTGTGCTCTGATGTCGGTCAAGGATCATCTCTATATGGATGTACAGGCCGATCTCGAATAGATCACTATCAAGTGTCGGCCCCATACACACACAATTTACACTTGAAGCGAATTCTCGTCAGCTACCTTAACATCATTATCACATCCACCCAAAAGCGGACACTGTTGTCGCACTTAATATTATTGCTTACGTTATCCTCTGAGTACGAAAACCGTGATCCGGATACTCTTCCATTATTGCAGGAGATTTCAACCAAGCTTAATCTGAAAAAACCGTTGTACCAATGCTTTATGCAGCATGTCACTTGTCCTTACTCGTGGCCAAAGGACTATCGACCATTGCTATTGTAAGGTCAAAATAGCTTACAAAGCCATATGAGCGCCATCCGCGTCTTGGCACTGCATCCACGCACTACCATGGTGTTCTTCTGATCCTACCCCGCGGAGCGGACTCTGTTTGCTCATCTCCTCAGTTTCCCAAACCATGACTGAACAAGGAATATGCCTTACAGCCTGCCACGTAGGCAATTCTGATCCCTGCTTGCTCAAGCAAAGAACACCTGTCGAAAGAAACGTCACATTGTGGCCTCAGTCCGATGTTGGGGAATTACGTGACTGCTTTGAGTGCACTGATTGGAGTGTTTTTTGGAACTCAGTGTGACTTGGACGAGTACATAATCACTGTGAAGGTTACTTACGCTTTTGTCAAGACGTCTGTCTGCCGACCAGGAAAGTGACTCATTATCCTAATAGCAAACCATGGTTTAGTAAATCAATTCGCTAAAATATTGTCGCTAAGGATGCTGTCTACCGTTGTCGGGACACGGACCCCAATTCCTATCGTAAAGCTAGATCATGTTTGAGTAAGGCCATACGGGATGCAAAGAGGACGTATCGTCACAGAATTGAGAAGAAATTTCAATCTGGGGGTTCTAGAGCTCTCTGGTCGAGTATAAATCTCATAACTCAGTACAAGGGTCCTCTCAATTCAGTTCAGTCTGATGATGTCACACTGCCCGACAGTCTTAACGAATTTTACGCTCGCCTCGATCGTGACAACAATAGTGAACTGTCACCAGCAGTGGCGTAGCTAGGAATTCGGTGACGGGGGGGGGGGCATGGAGCACGATTTACTATCTAAGCGGAGCGCCACCACAGGTTGGCGCGGAGCGTACAAGAAAAGCACCACATGTTTTGGCTCCCCACACACGGCTCTCAGATGGCTGGAGATTGCATCTCCGGGCCGTTTGACCTGAAGCTGAAAAATATCTCTAAACTGGCATTTCGTTGGTACTGACATTTTGTATAATGAACACATAATTTAACAAAAAAAAGAAAAGGAAAAAAAATCAACATCACTCCTCGGTAGAATATGGGATGTTCTTTATGACCACCATGGGCGGCGATCCGTCTTTGAAAGTGGGATATATAGTCAGCGGCAATATCTAAAGCGGAGCGCCACCATCAGTTGGCGCGGGAGCGTAGAAAATTTGGCAAAAAATACCCCCAGATCACTGGAAATTTTGGCCGCTTCCCAGGCGTATTCAACGATGACTTCCTAAGACAACTGATCTGATGTCTTTCCTAAAAAAATAGGCCTATTGGAAAAACGTCTAGGAAATAGGTAAAGTGTTCGGACTTCCGGATATATAGTCAGACGGTAATATACTGAGCGGGCCAGCGCCACCAAAGGTTGGCGCGTAGGTCGTACCAAGAAAATTTGAGCTTTGAATGCATCCCAGATCGTCGGATAATGGCACTTTTCAGGCTTGATAGCAGCCATCAAGATGTGCAATTGTTGTGAAAAATTTTTAAAGGTTGATTTCGAATTTGTTCCTAAAACACATTAAGTGTTGTCACAATTTATCCGACTTTATTAAAATTATCCAGCAGTGGAAGTTATCTCAGAGACTACGGATTCACACGTGGATTGATTGGAAACGGAGCAACTTTCAACAGCCAGAGTCTATTCTTATTATTGAGGTACAGGTAACGCCCAAGATTTTGCCCGACGGGAGGCCTGCGACGACCCCCCCCCGATGGGCCCCTAGAGGACCCAGTGCTGTTGGGTATAGGTGGAGGTCTCGGATTTGAAAAAAAAACCCTGTGGTTACTAGACCCATTTCATTCGGGGGCCACATATTGCATAAAATTGTTATATGCTAGAGGAAGCATAATTCGGCGTTGATTCAAATGTTTTTCACGGAATTAAAATGTAAACTTGCAAAGCGCGCGAAGCGCGCAAAAATTTTTTGGTAGGTTTCACAAAAAAAAAGCAACACCAACATGTAATCATGGAGAACAAAAAAAAAGGAAAAATCTTTAGGGGTTTTTTAGACCGTATATAAGAGATTAAAATAAATGACACAGTATCGAAACTACCTTGACTATGCCGATCCAAATAGCCAAGCATTGCCTCCGTGGAGTCCTTCACAAAAACTGAACCGTGCCGAATGGGACACACACAACAAAAGAGCAGTTACTAGCCTTTGCGATGGGAGGAAATTTCCGACCTCTACATAAACTGTGTACTTTTCCTACATGTTACTTTGTGAGGTGGGAAGGACTTGCGCTATCTAGCAATGTAGAGTGGAACCAAAGAAGTAACTGGATTAGCTCTTCTGCGCGCGTAGCGCGCCGAAAATTTTGTGTTTTTATAAGAGAAATCGTCCTCTTGAGAGCAAAAATGGGTAAAACGACACTGTAAATGTTGGATATTGGGGGGCCAAAATGAGACTGCCCAAGAACTATAAAATATTTATATATTTTTTTTTATTTTTTTGGCATCGGTGAGGGGGGGGGCATGGCCCAATGGCCCCCCCCCCCTAAATACGCCAGTGGTCACCAGCTCCGTGCGATGATGATCAGCCACCATTCGTGGTCTCTGACCATGATGTTAGACATTTCTTTTATAAGCTGGATGCACACAAGGCGTCAGGACCCGATGGTATTGCTCCACGTTTACTTAAATTATGTTGCTCCCCGTTGGCAACGGTGTTCACGGAAATTTTTAACTGGTCACTTCGTCTCTGCACTGTCCCATCATGCTTTAAGAAAGCTACTATTATACCCGTTCCTAAGACAAATCCCATTTCCTGCCTGAATGACTATAGACCAGTTGCACTTACTTCGGTTATCATGAAATGTTTTGAAAAACAGGTTTGAAGCTTCTTGAACTCTAAGTTGCCAAAGAAATTTGATCCCTTCCAATTTGCCTACAATCGTAACAGGAGTGTTGATGATGCTATCTCTATTAATTTGCATGAAATTTTACAGCATCTTGAGGTAAAGATGTCTTATGCCAGGGTTTTATTTATTGATTTTCATTCAGCTTTCAATACTGTTATACCTTCAAAGTTACATTCTAAGTTAATTAATGACCTCGAGCTCCCTATCTCTATCTGTAACTGGATTTTAGACTTTCTTTTAAACCGTACTCAAGTTGTTAAAGTTGGTGATACTTTTTCTTCTGTTTTAGTTCGGAACACAGGAACACCACAAGGCTGCCCATTGTCCCCCAAATTATCTTCTTTGTTTACGTCTGTTTGTTTAGCAGATCATCCTAATACCATGCTTGTGAAATTTGCTGATGATACTACGGTTACCGGTTTTATATCGCATAATGACGAGTCTAATAACTGCGCTCAGATAGAGTCCGTTGTAAACTGGTGTGATGAGAATAACTTAATTCTAAATGTATCGAAAACAAAGGAAATCGTGATTGACTTTAGAAGGATCAAGTCTCCCATGCCGCCACGTTCAATTAATGGTGCTGTTGTTGAACAAGTTCCTTCTTTCATATTTTTGGGTACGCACATCTCTAACGATCTTTCGTGGTCTGTGAACTCGGCTGAAATTCTGAAAAAAGCTAACCAGCGCCTCTACTTTTTAAGTAGATCAAAAGCTTATGGTGTTAATAAACGTATTCCACTCAATTTTTATCATGCAATTATAGAGAACGTGCTAACTACTTCATTTTTATTTTTAGTTTTAATTTTATTTTCTGTTTTTTATGTGGATGTTTTAGAACCGGAGTTGAGGAACGATCTGACTTTCGATGTCTTTTACTGTACATTGACTGATTAATAAATTGAAATTGAAATAAATTTAAAACACATTGATTGATTAAAACGATCTTTCGTGGTCTGTGAACTCGGCTGAAATTCTGAAAAAAGCTAACCAGCGCCTCTACTTTTTAAGTAGATCAAAAGCTTATGGTGTTAATAAACGTATTCCACTCAATTTTTATCATGCAATTATAGAGAACGTGCTAACTACTTCATTTTCATTTTTAGTTTTAATTTTATTTTCTGTTGTTTTTTATGTGGATGTTTTAGAACCGGAGTTGAGGAACGATCTGACTTTCGATGTCTTTTACTGTACATTGACTGATTAATAAATTGAAATTGAAATAAATTTAAAACACATTGACTGATTAAAACGATCTTTCGTGGTCTGTGAACTCGGCTGAAATTCTGAAAAAAGCTAACCAGCGCCTCTACTTTTTAAGTAGATCAAAAGCTTATGGGGTTAATCAACATATTCTACTCAATTTTTATCATGCAATTATGGAGAACGTGCTAACTACTTCATTTTCATTTTTAGTTTTAATTTTATTTTCTGTTGTTTTTTATGTGGATGTTTTAGAACCGGAGTTGAGGAACGATCTGACTTTCGATGTCTTTTACTGTACATTGACTGATTAATAAATTGAAATTGAAATTGAAATAAATTTAAAACACATTTTTCACGAATTATTATATATATTATATATTATATATATTATTATCACTTGTATGACTCTAAAACAGGTCCCTACATTCATTCTTTGTGACAGCAAATTTTCAAACAACTTGCTCCGTGTTTTCCTTCACTCACGATGTACAATGAATGGAATCAGGGAATTAAGTTACAAGGATGAAATTCTGGAAGTGAAGGACATCAATAGTTGATGATGGTACGGAAATTCTGTTACAGTTGGGAAGCCGACTCGTACACCCAACTAACTTTAATGAATAAATTTGCAGCTTGGATTAACTGTATCTTGCTGTCTCTCTCTATTTTAGTAATCCCCTGTTTCACATCTCTTTCACATTCGTAGGAAGAGGGGGCTTAAGTCCCAGCCAAAATGTCGGGGGAGGGGGATAAAGAAAAGTTTCGTCCTCTTACTTTTCAAGAAAGAAAATCCTGCATTTGATGTCTTTGTAAAATTGACCATTTTTCAATGAAACATCGAGTTTTTTAGTGAATGAACTTCCAAAACTGCACAAAATCTTACATTCAATTTGATGCATTTATGGACCCTCAAATCTTTATTTTTTTTCTAAAGGGGGAACCCACCATCTTAGTGGTCATTTCAGTATGCTACAATGCCATTTGAAGATAGCTAACTGATTCTTTGCTATGAGCGCAACTTAATATTTACCCAGCGCTTCCATAGTTTCTCATCCGCCTCTCACGCGGAAGGCCCGGGTTCGATTCCCAGGTCGAGTCATACCAAAGACTCTAAAGATGGAACCTACTGCCGTTGTGCGTGATGCTCCGCATAAACAATGGAGTAGGGAAAACAAGCCAGTGAGCCACAACTGGAAAAAAGGCCGTGGTCGTCTCGACTTGAACCAATAGGTTGGAAACTGGGACGTAAAACTCCATCTAACTAACTAACTAACTCCATAGTTTCTCGAACAGGGGCTCTACGGCGAGTCCCTGGAGCCCACGCTCGTAGAGACACACCCCGCGCTCCCAGTGACCTTTAGGCCTTACATGTCGGCATGTTGTGTGGTAAAACACCGTGCTTCCCTAGTTGTCCCCACCCACACTTTAACAAGTCTGGCAACTCCACAGTTCAAAACACAAACTATGGACATATTACTGAGTCTAGTACTTCACAAATGTTCGTGGAGATCCTCCACCACTTCTGTTAAACAACTCTGCTGTTTTAGATCACGGTGTTTAAAATCGTTTAGTAATTTCTTCGACAGAACTGTCATCCCAATACCTTCAACTACATTATCACAAAAACGTACGCTACGCAGGCAAACTATCCCAAAGCCCATACCTCAAGATAAACTATTGGCTAACTCATGTTTATCTTTATCTGCTAGTGCCTTTGATCAAAGGCGGTTATTAATTATCAGGTAGACACTGCATGAAAAATCAGGATATTTAACAGGAAGGGAATTAACGGGAGACGTAAGAGAAGGCAAGGTGTGCAACAGATTTTGACTCATGGAAATTCCTCTGGAAGGGTTTTTGGTTCCTCAGACGGGGGGCGGGGGCGGTATCTGACCAAAGTCAAGATATGTGCTTTTGATGACTCAGGGGATTGACATCGGGTATGCATGAACTGAGATTATTTCTGATTGTTTTTCATATCAGGTACAATTCAGTTGAGTGCTCAAAAGGCTTGTGCCCATACTGAAGCAGGCAGTCACTATGTGTTTGAACATGTCATTGTTCTGCACATACCTAGTCAGATTGTCATTTATTTCATTTCATTTCATTTAGTTGTTTTTCACACCATACAGTTATACAAGCATAATATATATATATATATATATATATATATATATATATATATATATATATATATATATATATATATATATATATATTATATATATATATATATATATCTCTAATTCGGCACTTAGGGGGAAAGTTGTTGTTGAAAAGTCGACCTTAAGGGGAAAAAATTTTTCGGGTGAAATATAAGTTTCGCCTTAACGTTTCCACACACTTTTTCTATAGGAATACGTAAACTTACAAGGGCGCCCTCTTAGATTTACAAACTAGATGCCATTACTTCAAAGTTGTCAAATTTACGGACACCTAGCTGTTAACACGAACGGATGGCTGGCCATTGAAATAACGTTAATTTATATGTTTAGACGTTAGGGCGAAATTTATTTCTTATGTATTTTATTATCTTTTTTTTCGCCCTATGTACAAGCAGATATAACAATTTCCCCTTAAGGGTGGGAATTAGCGTTATATATATATATATATATATATAATATATATATATATATATATATATATATAATATCTATATATATATATATATATATATATAATATTTACATCAATTTTGCATAAATCTTTTACGATGTGAAGGAAGTAGAACAAAAAAAAAACCCCACGGGCTTGACGAAGTGCTCTACTCCCTAAGGCGATAGCAAAAAAAAAGAAAAGAAAAGCAACAACAAAAGCTAAACAAGATACTCCCCTTACACTCCTCCCCCCCCCCCCCCCCCCAGCACCATCATTGCTTTGTAGATGGCTACGAGTAACGGGCCTGCTTTCGCACAATAAAGTAAAGCAAGGCTCCTGAAAGTTGAAAGTCAATAAGTACTTAGATATAGTTTGCTTAGGTTATACCTGAACGATCTGAAGCTTGGACTATCAATTACAGTCTTGGATAGGGTATTCCAAAGATTAATAGCACGATGCCGAAGGCTCAGTTGAGAATGATATGTGGGATAAACAGTATGTAGAAGAAGCTGAGGATTACGTGTATTTTATCTGTGAACATTAGTACTGGTTGTGAAAAAGTTGGAGAAGGCGGGTGGTAACATGTTGTGGGTGAAGCGATAGGTGAACGAAGCTATTCCTAGATTGATAATATCGTTAAGTTTTAATAAGTTCAACATTTAGAAAAGAGGATCAGTGTGATCACGTGGACCAGAGTGACAAATATGTCGAACAGCCCTTTTCTGTAAAAGAACAAGACTATTTAAGTTTGACTTTTTGATACTAGACCACAAGCTACTGCAATAAGTGAAATGCGGATAAACTAAAGTACAAGGTACGAAGGACACTTCTGGGAAGGGTGCATTTGAGCCTACCGATAATACCGACTCCTTTTGCAACATGGGAGGATAAATAATGAATGTGTTCATGCCAGGTTAGTTTGGAGTCAATAATTACTCCTAAGAATTTAATTTTATTAACTAAGTCAAGTTTGTCACCGTTTATATAAATGTTGAAATTATGATGATTGTTACGCTTATAGTTATTGAAAACCATAAACTTTGTTTTACTGATATTTACGGATAGCTTATTTACCGAAAACCAATTACTGTAATTTTTAAGTTCAGTACAAACAGTATTTTCCAAGCGATCAGGGTCGTCATCAGAAAAGAAAATATTTGTAACATCAGCAAATAAAATGAGTGAAGACCTTTGAGAAACAGCTGTTATGTCATTTACATATATAATAAAGAGGAGTGGGCCAAGAATTTTGATTTGGATGACACTATTTAATGCAACCATCCTGATCATAACTTAAAGACTATATCAACCCGACACAGTGGCATAAAACGAGCTCTGACTGCCTCGCCCTTACTACGTGTATGAATGCTAATGATTTCAGAGAATTGAATTAAAAAGACACGAACAACCAGTTCACATTTTGAACAAAAGAATTCTTTCCCGTAAGTAAAAGTTTCTAAATTCTCCCCCTTTAATCTTCATCACATCGTCCCTCTTTCACTTCCGACTCCAAGCTCAGTTTCCGAGTTTATACGATGACAGTTTAATAACACATCTGCCTATAGGCGTGCGGGGGTCAAAATTTCTGGGGGATCAGGGATAATTTTTGCTCGAATTTAGAATTATGGAACAAGTTGCCCGAAATTTAATGCCGCTGTGTCGGTTGCAAAAGGGCAAAATTTATTTTCTTGGCTGTCTCATTTGCCCGAATGAATCCACTATTTTTGTCCAAAAATGGGAGGGCATGTGCCCCACTACCCAGGCCTCGTACGCTTATGTATCTGCCCTCCTCTATGGATACGTCTGGTTACATAAAATATTAATTTTTAAGTAAGTATTAAAGTCGTTGCTTCGATTAAAAGACCAGTAACTCAAAGTCATGTTTTGATGTTAGTTCGCGAACTTTAATAGTCACATACGAAACGCACATCTCTCTACACAAAATGAAATAGACACAGCTCAACACATTTTCAGTATTGAACCAAGCAAATCGGGGAACCATTCTTTTCACGGTTGGAAGCCCACGACCATTTTGAGATAGCTGACCAGCCATTTCGTCTAACATCAGGGTCGCAGACTGGGCGGTATCTCTTGGGGGCAGGTCACGATGGCTTCCAGTGGCGTACATAGGATAGTTGGCACCCAAGGGGATCCTCATTTTGTCACTCACTTCCGCCATGAGGGAGGGGTCTAAGAGAAGAGGTTAAATGGGAGGACGTGACATTTTTTACACGGTCTCTCCAGGTCAGTAGGTGCAAACTGGTGTTGTCTTTGGCAAAGCATCGAACTGATCATATGTGGGGTGTGATCATGTATGGGGTGTGGGCGGTGTTTCAGTTGGTAAGTGACACACCTTGGCGTTGAGAACTTTTGTGTTCATAACATGGCAAAGGTGCAAAAAGGCGCTATCTTTTGGAAAGCTTTACGTGGTTACCTGTTTAGACATGCTCATTTTTATGTGTTTTTCAGCTTTTTCTAGTTTCTTTTTAGCTGAGTGTTAGGTAAAGAGTGCTGTATAAGGCCTTTTCCCTTAAGAAAAGTTTTTTTTTCTTCGCAGGGTTGCTAGGATACAAAATGTTTTTTACATTTGATTAGATAGTTTAGAATTTCTCATTATTTGTTGTTTTTTTTTCGGTTGTGGTAAGGGCAAGTACCATACCACAGCCAGTGCCGATATTTTCCAACTGAGTGCGTTACTTGGAGAGCCACCATTGATAGATGACTTGCGTAGTCTGTCGATCGTTTGTCCAAAAGGCTTCCCATATTGAAGGAATTACGACTACCTAGACCTCCAAAATAAAGTTTCCCTTTTTTTGAGAAATCCATAAACTCTTTAAACGAAATAAATATCATGGAAAAAAGTTAAAAAAACTTCATTGGAAAACTTATTTCCGGTAAGATCACTTTGTTAGGAGGATACACTAAAACACGCCTTGAAGGTACCTCACGAACGCACATTCCTTCAACTTCAAGCATCTAAGTTTTACGGTGAGTTGTAGGCTACCATAAGCATGCATGCCTAAGACAAAACGGTGATAGAAAACTGACATTTTCCACAGCTTAAACATAG
Source organism: Holothuria leucospilota (assembly GCA_029531755.1). Taxonomy (NCBI): domain Eukaryota; kingdom Metazoa; phylum Echinodermata; class Holothuroidea; order Aspidochirotida; family Holothuriidae; genus Holothuria; species Holothuria leucospilota. Next base: position 12,114 of record JAIZAY010001226.1, read on the forward strand.
CCTATAGGCTTCAGTTGTGTTATGCATGCATCATGCATGGGGTGTGGGGGGTGTCGTTCATCGAGTTACAATGCATAAAAGTCCCCTCTTAGGCTATGGGTTCTAGGACCCCGGCTCGGATATTATTTTTGAAACATGAAACTGTTTTATGTTATTTTTTGGGTTCCTGAGAGACCTTAAACATAGGTAGGGGTTTTTTAAGGCATTTTCAAGGATCTTTCTTCAGGGCAGACCATTTTTCATGTAGGGTATTTGACAATCTCATGGGGTAGGGGAAGGGTGATCTAAAATACCAAACAATGGCTAAATATAACCAAAACAAAGTCACAATGTACCCCTCACCCATGCCGAATAAAAAAGTAGCGTAATTCCACTTTGATAATGAATGTCCTCTCTTTCACGAAGTTCCTTCAATACATATAGACGAAAGGCTATGATAGGAGTCAACCTCCCCTACCAAGATTTTGCCGTCTTTCCCCCCTCGCAGGTATGTAACGTTCCTTCGGCATGTGTCGCTGTGTCAGTCAGAACGGTCCAGCATTATAAACTCGTTTTTTTTTTTCACTAGCGCGCAATAGCAAAAGGGGGAGGGACCCTATCCGATAGTAAACACAAATATTCATTAGGCTATTTTACTGCTCGGAGGCTGTTGGAAAAACCTGAGTTTAACCAAATATCTTTGGACATTTCAGTTGTTAAATGTTCGTCTCATACACGTCAAAACTCCGATCTCCACTCAGCCCACTAACTTCAGGAATATTTTGTACACCTTATACCAGTTACTAGACGTTGAAAACCAGAGTTTTAAAAATAAAATTCAATCGGCCTAAAATATATTTTGGCTCAAGCAAAGGTTTTGTTTCTATATCACAATTTTTCATTTTGTTTTCCGATACAAAAATTTCTCAATGCGTCACTCTCGTTTGGTCCTTAGCCTATACGTAGCCCTCAATTTAATTAAGTGACCATTATTAAATTCAATGTTGTTTCGGACGTAATGAAGCATGCTTTTGAATCAAACTTAAAACAAATATTCCAAGGTAAACCTACCTATCAGTTAAAAGATTAGAACCTGTTAGATGTTTTCTTTATGGACGTCCGTATGTTATGCTCGTTTATTTTGCAAAAAATGGTGTCTTAATTACTATGCAAATTTACGCTGGATGACGTCCATTGTCGAGTTTGTTCTTTGCCTTTTTTCGAATCATTTGTTATCATTTTTTCTTTCTTATTTTAGTTCCCGCACACTTGTAATCATATGATGGCACTACTGAATTACCCAACATAACCTTCTTCTCGGTGCCCCTCCTAATGCGGGTTGGTCGATGCCCCCCCCCCCTCATATACAGAATTACCTGGGTACGGGCCTGTTCCACTACGTTTTTAGCTACAGTATAAAAAGTTTGAATAATTGTACTTCAATGTGCAATCCAAATACTTACGAAGCTAACCTTACGCAGGATTCTTTGACCAGTGGATGGGGGTCCTTTAAATAAAATATAATTGCCGTACATTGGGATTCCTATGTAGACGTTGGTCTATATTTAACTCTATTTTTAGTATACTTCATTTTGAGAAATATTTCAGTTTCATTCCTAAGACCTCCTCCCTTCCAAAACAGGAAATGATTACCCCCATCATACATATCAGATGGGTCAGTAAAACATTATATACACCCATATCATGTATACTACAGGCTCCTTCCACAAGGGACCCTGTAGGCCAGCACAAACAATACTCTTATGCAATAGCCAAGGCTTTCCTACATGGAATCCATACATTCCAGACCACACATAGGCTATCCCGCACCTGGCCTAGTTTCCTACTTTATGAAACCTTGTTTTCTAAAAGGAATAAAAACTAATTAAAACGTTATCCTCGAAGTAAGTCTGGTCCAAGAAGCAGTTAAGTTTCTTGTGAAAGACTAAGACTAAATATGACTGCATCTAAGCCCGTCAGATCCTTTGATTCTAGGTACGTCTGTATGGACCCCGCGGAGTGGACTCTCTTCAGACCCTCTGAAGGTTTCACACCAGAAAAATATGGCTGGACAAGGAATAAACCGAACAGTCTGCTACGAAGGCAATTATTCATGGCGAAGTTTCAAACTAGCTAATGTGAGAAACGAGTATTCTATAGGCATGCCCAGATACCTTCTAGTGGCACAGGTTTTCGCTAGATTTCTAGCATAATGAGCAGTCATCAAGATTCGACTTGGCATACTAATCTGGAATATTTCCACGATATAGTTTCTCCTTTCTCCCCCCCCCCCCCTTTTTTTTTTGTTTTGCCCCAAAAAAATGGATTTGAGGAACAAGGAATCACCGACCCCTAAATATACACTTTTTTCCCAGTTAAAACAGTACTAAACCGTAGCTTAGAGTTCAATCGAACAAACACTAAAAACTTCGGTGTAGGTTGATAATTGTTACGGACAAGTGGTAAGATCTGCTCACTTTCCGCTCGCCTTGGGCATACCAATATTTTCACCCGCGAAATATACAAAGTTGAATGAGAAAAACGTCTTTCAAACTAATATATCAAATTGGGGTAAATGACCGGGTAAAACGACTTTGGTGGAGTAATCTTCATTGAAAGTTTGACTTGATTCATGAAGTACAGCCATTTGTTTGCCAGATTTGATTTGTTTTTACAACTCATAAAGTAAGACATATAAGAAAAGTAGAATTTAGTATTGTAACGGACCAGGGTTAGTATGAAATAGGCCACTGGTACGAAATTTTTCTTAAATTCTATGCCGAAACCTTCACTGTCATTTGCACATAATCGTGAGATGTGGCCGTCATTCCCATATGATTTCGTATTTTCTTTGACACAATTATTAATGTATGGCCGGCTACGCAGGGAAGGTCCATTTCCGCTTCGCCGGCAGCGACTGCATTTCTTTCAGACCTAGGGGCCCCCCACCAAAAAACCGTGTTTTAGTAAGCTTCGTGTGACAACGTATGTTTTCGAGAGGCCAGCCATGTTGTACGAATGTAATTATGAATAGCCAATGTTCGTATTGTATATAGCTTACTGTTGAGACGGCACTCATGAAGGCCTGTCAAGAAGTAAGTCTAACCAATCAGAGTAGTTAATTAAAAGATTATATGTTGTTTGTAAGTAAGGGCAATCACGTGTTTTGCTTGCCGTCCAGATACTAGACAGGCGCTGGGATTATCTATGGATGATTCTTCAGTTAGCTTTCAAAGAGTAAACACGTACATTTCATAGCGAGAAAGAACGAGAAAGACAGCCAAATTTTGTAAATGTGAATAGGCCCTCTCACAGTTTGTTAAAGGAGCTGGGTAGTCGCCAAAACAGAATAAATTCTCGGACCTGCCGCCTTATTTACGCCACATCCGGTTATGCTTCTTGGTTTATCGATTCGATCCGAAATGCATTGTGTCTAGTACACACAACTCACAACGTACGTACGCATAGGCAGGATTACGGGGGGCAAGCGGGGCACTTGCCCCCACCTTTTTCCGGAGTTTAAAAATTAAAACTAATAAAAAAAAAATGAGCGAAAGTAAGCGAGGCCAGAGAAATTATAAGATAAGTTTCAATAGCCTATTATTATTAACTTTTGCAATGTTTAAAGAAGGAAAAATATTATATCAAAAACCACAAAGTGCTAGGAAAATGTTTAAGGCGTGCTTCGCGTGCACCTGCAGAGGAAAATGACTAAACAGTTGAAAATTTTGTCTTGCACCGCAAACTTTCTTTCCTCCTACCTGTCACACGATTATAACTTGAAGCTCTGAAATATATAGGTCACTAAAATTACTAATGTACGTGATAAAATTCATTATGGTTCTTGCAAATAAAGTCCCAATCCCTACCCATGTATAGGGAACCGCAATTTTCGAAAAAAGAACCAGCGTGCTTCCCATGAGAATTATGTAAATCGATGTCCCATTAGTACTGCTGTACTGCTGTGCCTAGGAAAACTTTGGTGGAATTGCCTCGTCATTACTTCCTTGTAGGACAGCTTGACTAAATTACCATTTCCAAATCCATCGGTAAATCTCTCACCAACTACCACCATCCTCAGCAAATTGACTGACGGTTTATACTATCTTAAATTTGCGATCATCATATGAAAACTATTTCATTAGCATTTCAAATTACACCTGCGGGAAGCAGGATTTTCTCAAGAAATGGTCTAGAATGGACGCTAAAGCCGTCAACTTTAAAAAGGATTTCTCTGGGAGGACCCTAGGTTCCCATATCCTGCTCTATGGAAAGAATAGGCACATGGGGGAAGAAGGAAAGTTTTTATGCAATAAAAATACTTTATTTAAAACTAGAGAAAACAATGGGCTACAATTAAATGTCTCAAGTGAACGCTGATTCCTTCTGCGCGCACCCGTTTTAAATATTACTTCGGGGTTTCGAGGTTACTTCATGTAGAACATCCTACTTTTCATAGCTTTGTACAAACTCTTCTTTTATCTTTGAAACTATCAATGCCCTCATGGACGTATGCATCTGTGTAAATCCATCTGTGTAAATTAACCGACTCTTTAAAGATTGTTTAGATGCAAGAGGTGGGGGGGGGGGGGAGAGTCCTCTCCTTGAGGATACTTTTCTTAGCATTTCTTTTACTCATATTACTAAAAAAAAATATAAAAAGTGCGACTTTTTTTAGCGCGCTTCGCTCGCGCCCATTCTGAATACTAGATCTCCCATTCTTAAAATTATTGTTCCAAAGCCCCTGGAGACCTTGAAAATAATCCATTCTCCCCTAATTCCTCAAGCCCTCAGCATTGTCGATCCCATATGACTGCATGTTAGTCTCATGGAGTAAAAATATAATTGAAAAAAAGTCAAATTGTGATTTTTATTGTAGGCCTATGTTAATTGCACACTTTATATCATTTGAAGTTGAACCTAAAATGCATCATTTTAATGCCAACAATTTCGTAAATGCCGCAGAGCTTCCGGTGGCTTCTCCCCCTGAACCCCCACCGGGGCTCTGCCCCTGGACCCCGCCAGGGACTCTTAGGCGGGCCCCTGGACCCCACCCTGTTAGGGTGAGCGCTTCCCGCTCCCGCGGCGCCTTCGGCGCCGTTTGACAGTCCACCCAGGTTTCCCACCCCCCCCCCCCACTTTCGGACTTCAAATCCCGCCCCGAACGTACGTGTGTAGTATATTAGTGTTGCATGTTTTAGTACGATACTGCTTACTTTTAGGCCTAACGTAATTTTAATTAGGCCTATGATTTTCTTAGTTAACCTATAATGAGTTTGATGGTGGTAAGTAAAAGTGAATCTATTATGGGGAAGAAATGGAAACTCATTGTTTGCAAAACAACAACTTTAAGGCTTATCGGAGGTGGTTAATTCAAGCATGTTTGTTCCCTGGTCCCACGTTTACACAGAGCTGCAAGCGGAGACTGCTCGTGCTTTTACACGGACAGCCTCCGCTACGAGATTCCTTACACTGACACGTTGATTTGAAAACGCAAACAGACGGTTCTGTGCAGTATAACCACTAGCTCTGCTTCTGTTGAGCTTTTCACTTGCTCGAAAGGGAATCTTTCTCGATCCAACATTTTGAAACTGGTTATATTACTCGAAATGAAACCAAAATAATACCCATAACTCAGAAGCACTACAAGTACAACAAAATGCTAACGCAACCAGATGATCAGTTTTTCGCGGAAACGGTATCAGAATTGTCCAACGTAGCTGCCATGATAACTCGATGCATTGACTAATTGATCCATCGATCAGACCCGTTACAAGTTGAAACGATACAAAATTGCCCGTGTCAGAAGAAAAAGTAACGAACTATAAATTCGAAAAACAAATTGTTAAATATGTAGCAAGTGAAAAATAAAGAATCTAAGAAATAAAACACGAACGTGATTACTGAATTACATTGCAAAAATTATTCTAACTGAGAATACAAAACGCATTAAGAGGAATATTTTCAATATTAGTATTGCACTGAGGGTAAACATCTCGTTTCGTAGGACGTATTTATTTCCGAAGTACGCCACTACCCAGCTCCTGTAATTTGCCGTAAGGCCTAGTGTATTTTGCAAACAGTATTTAGCATTGCGCAGTTATGGACAGAGTGTTCGAAAATAGACACTGTGTTACGGTCCTTTATTGAAGTACCCCCTCACTAACTTTGGTTTTCTCCACTCCACATTATTGGTGGATAATGGTAAGGAGAAATCGTATCTTGATTTGTCCTTCCCATATTTACCGAAAAACTGGCGGTTGGAAAACTGGTATGTCAGATTTCACACCACCGCGATGTTCTCGGCTTCCGTATAGTTAGTGCGGAGCTCCCGCACATCAAGTATTTCAGTTACGCAGTTGGTGCGGAACTTCGGCAGATCAAGTATTTCCATTTACGCAGCAAGTGCGGAGCTTCCGCAGATCAAGTTTTTAGTTACGCATTAGTGCGGAACTTCCACAGATCAACTTATTTTAATTACGCAGTTGGT
>JAIZAY010000216.1:0-76296 GCA_029531755.1 Holothuria leucospilota
GTGATGATTTTGAGGGAAATTGGCTCGGCTAGATTTTTTAGGTTTTGTAATATTATTTCAAATCAAAAAGGAAGTGTGATATTTACAATTTCTACAAGACCTTTAGTGTACCTCTCTGGGTGAAAAGGAGGTGAACGCTTAGTTTATTAAAACAGAAATCTCTATCAAAAGATCCCTTATGAAGTTATTCTCAAGTTAAATTTAAAGCGGTTTCGTCTTTACCAAATTCGCAAAGCAACTTTTCGATCTGTTCATGGAGCGTTTTTCTTTCTTATTGTGTTACAATCACTTAGAGATGTACGAGTTTAGTAGGTGATCGTTCTCGGCCTTTTGGTGTAACGATCAATGTGTACACCTTTTCTTTTGCAGCCAGTCCAAGAAGGTGGCCCGTTATGTACAGAAACCCATGAATGGTAGATCTGTTTGTGGATTTGAGGGTCGAAAGGCTGGTCAGTTTAGTTTGTTGTCCCTTAGGGACGTAGCTCCTTGGGAAGCAGAACTCCCTCGAGAGTAATCTTTTGGTTTCGCCCCTTGGCTTCTCTCCATAGTAGGTGATTTACTGCTGTGAGGTTTCTTAAATAAGTGTCGGTTATTTCTGTACCGAGAAAAGAAAACTGAAGAAATACACGGACGCCAAATTCCTGGTCAACGCAAAGTAGATGCATAATATATTTGCTTACAATTTTCAAAACATTTATTTATTCGTCATATTTTTTTATTCTAGTCTTTTTCTCCACGCTATATCTTGACCCCCGACTATTCCGTTTTCTTTTATGATCACAGAGGGAGGTCCCTAGGCATTTTTCGGCTGCCCTGCTTTTGTGCATGTACCTGAATCAATGAAAATTGTTTGACAAAGTGTTGGATGTAGTGGTCAGTAGTGGGCGCCGTGGTAAACCTCAAAATGAATTGTGTTCTCTTTCAAAATGTCAAATTCTATGAATTGTTCGAGGGCATTCTGTTCGCTCACCATGTGTTGTTGAATAATTTTGAGTGCATTGCTGTCACTCACAACACATATGTTAATGCATTATTTTAAATACTGCTCGGAATCGGGACCGTAAAACATGTAGTGTATGCTCTCAGCAACTTCCGGTTTAAAGTTTCCTTAAAAATTAGTAATAGCTGTGTCTTTACCATTAGATAATTTCCTTAAAACCCACAAATTAAGGAGCTCAATGGTTGAACTACCCAATCTGAGGAACTTTGAAATACATAGTTAATACAGGAATGACGTGGTTCTACATACCGGTGCGTGTCTGTTTAAATAACGCTTATTTAGTGACTTACTCCCAGCCGAAAAAAAATAACACTCATAATCCTCCTCGGTGGTCTGTGAAAAGTTTTACAAAAGTTTTCCGGACAGGTTCTGCACTAGATCAAATATCGTCGAACACTGAAGATGGGGGGTTGGGGTTTTACTGAGATCTACTGAAATTGGGGTGGGCCGTCTCTCTCATGACTGGTCGACAACTTCTGCTCGAGAAACTGTATATTATTATACTGCTTCCTTTTAACACTTCCTCCCACAGTGTCAATGTGTTTTTCAACCACAAAATCGCTTAGAACATATTATCCCGGGATGTGTGAACAAGAAAGCAATTATGAAATTTCCTTCTTCTAACTGCAGTGACTCGTTATTTATGATGACCAAGTTTTAATCCACGAATAAAGCAAGTATAGTGAGGACAATGTGCAAATTTAAATTAATTTTTATTACTTTTACTGCAGCAAAGAAAAATCTCTTGAAAACGCTTCTAAAAAGGAAGTATAAAGAATTAACTACTGCCGTTCAGGTAATTCCGAGCGACAGCGAAAATCTGCTTCCCGTAAACAAACTTTTTGTGAGTTGCCGATTGCAATGCTTGGTTATTAAGGACAATGACAAAAGTAATCAACAGTGGAAACCAATGGACTCTTACCAAGCTATTTTTACCGACGATCGTAGTAAGTGTAGAAGGTATGTATTGGAAGGCAAACCTGGTTATGGAAAATCTATGCTTGCCCTTCAAATGGCACATGATTGGTGCGAAGGTATAACACAGTCTCCTTTATCAGGATTTGACTTGTTTCTGTTAGTTCAGTTCACACCTGGAAATATTTCAAAGTCGATTTACACAGAGCTTAAACGTTGTGTTCTTCCAAGAGACTCGCCATTGAGTGATATTGACATCATAGGCGTGTTACGTGAAAGTACATCAGCTGTGATGGTACTGGATGGGCTTGACTTTTATGCTTATGAACAAATTGATGAAAAATGTGACGTAAGGCAGATAATCCGAGGAAAAATGTTTAAAGACATCGAAGTGATTACAACGTGTTCTTTTCTGCCCGAAGATTGTGCACCAGGGACAAACAGGATACAGTTAATGGGATTTGATAATGGGGCACGAGATGAGTACATTCGGAAGGTGAAATTAGTTGATGAAGAAATCGGCGGTGAAACAATAAAACAAAAACTACGTGACAATCCCGTGCTAAAGGATTTCATAAATGTCCCATTGTTCTTTACAATGTTTGCCCAAATGAGCAATGAAAGCAAAGACTTTTGTGAATCAAAGACTTATGAAAGTTCGTTCACATGGTTAATCGAATGCTTGCACAGTCACATGAAAAACCAAGGAAACGGTTACAAGGAAGACGAACATTTCACAATCGAAAATACTTATCTCGGTAAAGTCGCTTTCAGCAGCGGTCGTCCTTTTGTGTTGGAAAGGGATAATATTTGCAAGGTACTAGGAAAGGAGCGTTATGGAAAATATTTAAGACTTGGTATATTCCTGGAAGGAGACATTGTGAAAGAGAGTGAGAAAGTTAAAAGTAAATTACATCGACATCAAAGAGAAGTAACATTTTATCATGAATTACTTGGTATATGGTTCACAGCACACTATATAGCAAAGCATGCAACTGGGGTAACGTCTGAGCAAATAAAAACAGTGTTAACAAGACTGAGCAAAGCCAACCTGCAACTTCTTTGTAACTTTGTTGGTGAACTAAATGTTGATGCTGTTGGTAGTATCTTACGTTTAGTGAAGGACAGAAACGATTATGCAGAGCTTTCAAAACTCATAATATACGAGAATATCGATGATGCTAGTAGTATTGAGGACATAGTTAAGGAGGTGTGTGCAACTGAGATCCAGTTCAACAATAATGAAGACGAGGTACTTCAAACATCAATGATTCATCTACTCGAAATTGCATCAAAAGCCAAGGTAAAGTTTTTGTTACTTGACAAACTTTCATCACAATTTTTAAGTACTGTACGATAACACAGTTCATCAGGTGGCGATGTAAAAAATATGTAATTCAAAACTTGTACCTACATTCATGCTACCTGAATTTTCATCAGATATGTATTTATTTACATACATATTAAGCAGGACATTTTAAAACTAATGGACATTTTCAAGCCCTGGAATACACCTTTTTGGGTTTTTTACGGGTGCAAGGGGGTGGGGGAGGTGGTGAGCCGTACTACACCCTCTTAATTGCCCCCCCCCCCTTATACGCCTACCCTTTATTTTTTGTCCACAATATCATTTGTAGAAAACTGTCAAGTGAGTGACAAAACGATATATTTAACAAAGGTAGTTTCTAAAGATACAATTAAATCGTATATAAAAGCTGTGTAAATTTGGAATCTTCTGTTCAGCAAAGACCCTCAGCATACATGGTCACTGTTGGCATTTTACAACAAATTTCAGGGAAAGGAACGGCGTCATTTAATTACAGAGGTTCTTGAATATAACTGACTATAACTGAATATAACGTTGGGGAGTAGGCCTAATGGTAATTTTGTAAAGAAAACATAATCACGTTTACAGGGTATGTGCATTCCAGAAACTTTATGGATAATACCAGAACCCATTATGCATGGCTAATTGCACCGTCATACCCAGTGCCTTCTTGGTTACTCCAATTTATCTTCTGTCGTATCCTCTTAGTGAAACGTATAGGCCGATCAACTGACTGCTGGGCTGATTTACTTTTCAAACAGGAATATAACGAATCACGTTACCAACACCCTTAAGTCGTGCGAGGGCACATTTAGACCCCTCGTCCCAAAGTTCGATTTTGTCATTCACCTTCGCTATAACGCAAAGGAGCAGCAGTAACGCTAGCATTTGCCCCTCACGTAGTCCAGATTCCCCTACGGGATAATGAAAGGTACAAGATGTCCTGTACCATTCTATTGGGGGATACCCTGCGCACCAAAGGTTCACTCAATCGATGGTTTACTATGATGGAAGATCCGCTTGACAAAAAATCCCCTTCGTAATAGGGGTGGGGTTAGATACAGTGTAACGGCTAGGATTAGGATGAGAATCAGCTTCGAGTAAGACTATGCCCGGTCTGGGTTAATATTAATTTAGTGTTACGGGTAGGGTTAAGATTGAGCATAGAGTTAGAATCTCCAGGGCGCTTGCTTGGCCGAAATGAGTCTATGTGCTAAAATTTCTCATCTGTTAGTGTTTTCTTTTTTCGACGGTGACATGGCATGCTTAGTCCATCCCCTCTTAGTGCGCTACTTTCAGGACCACCGTCGGGTGGTGTGTAGCATAGCTTTACTGTTGTCAAAAAGTGCCCCCCCCCCCCCCCCAGATTTGCGTAAATTAAGCCTTCTAAACCTCCAAAGATGCATTTAAACACTTTTCGAGACTTAATTTTTAGAAACTGATACTTCAAGAAACAACTAAAATTGAAACATTCATTCAGTAAAATCACTTCGTAGGAGAAAACAGGACTAAAGATACTACAACAAGCTCATTAATTTCAGCATGATATTAAAGGTTATCATAGGCTATATTTATATAGGCATGCCCTGTGCCGGACACTGCGTAGGGAATAATACTAAAGTCTTCAGCGAACAGGCTTTAGCTGTGTTGTGTGCACCATGTATGAGGGAGGAGGTTTATTATTTTGTAAGTGCGAGTTTCCTGTATAAAAACCTGTTTGCGGTGAGGATCCGGGAACCGCCCCAGGAAAATTTTAGAAAAAGGAAAACTGTATATGCTATTTTCCAGGTTCTTAGGACCTTAAAAAACACCAACTGGAGGAGGGAGTTTTCAGTATTTTCAATTTTTTTTTTTTTAAAGTAGGCCAAATTTCCGTAGGGTTTGGAAATCTGAGGGGTGGGGTGAAGGGCAGCTGCCCCCTTAAATACTCCTCCCCTCAGCCTACGGCCCTGATTTTTGCTATAATGATTGAACTTTTGATCAAATGAACCTTTGATCCAGTGGACCCTTGCCTCCATTACATTGCAAAGCCGCTTTTGTGTAATATCTGTACAATTTTGCAATGCCGAGTTACCTGCTGGTTTAAAGGAGCTGAGTAGTGGCATACGTCGGAAATAAATACGTCATACTAAACGAGATGTTTACCCTCAGTGTAGTACTAATATTGAAAATATTCCTCTTTATGCGTTTTGTATTCTCAGTTAAAATAATTTTTGCAATGTAATTCAGTAATTACTTTCGTGTTTTATTTCTTAGATTTTTTATTTTTCACTTGCTACATATTTAACAAGTTGTTTTTTGAATTTATAGTTCGTTACTTTTTCTTCTCCGACGGGCAATTTTGTATCGTTTCAACTTGTAACGGTTCTGATCGATGGATCAATTAGTCAATACATCGAGTTATCATGGCAGCTACGTTGGGCAATAATGATACCATTTCCGCGAAAAATTGATCATCTGGTTGCGTTAGCATTTTGTTATACTTGTAGTGCTTCTGGACATTATTTTGGTTTCATTTCGAGTAATTAAACCAGATTTAAAATGTTGGAGGGAGAAAGTTTTCCTTTCAAGCTAGTGAAAAGCCCAACAGAATCAGATGCTAGTGGTTATACTGCACAGAACCGTCTGCTTGCGTTTTCAAATCAACGTGTTAGCGTGAGGAGTATCGTAGCGGAGGCTGTCCGTGTAAAAGCACGAGCAACCTCCGCCTGTAGCCCTATATAAATATGGGACCAGGAAACGAAAATGCTTGAATCAATCAACTCCGGTAAGCCTTAAACTTGTTGTTTTTGCAAACAATGAGTTTCCATTTCTTCCCCATAATAGATTCGCTTGTACTAACCACCATCAAACTCATTATAGGCTAACTAAGAAAATCGTAGGTCTAACTAAAATTATGTTAGGCCTAAAAGTAAGCAGTATCGTACTAAAACATGCATCACTAATATACTACAAACGCACGTACGTTGTGAGATGTGTGTACTAGACACAATGCATTTCGGATCGAATCGATAAACCAAGAAGCATAACCGGATGTGACGTAACGAAGTCGGTGGGTCCGAGAATATATTGTTTTGGCGACTACTCAGCTCCTTTAACGTTTTTCCTGGACACTTTAGTAGTGAGTTACGAATGGTGCAAAGAGAGCAAAAACTTTTGGGTACACATAAAGCCAGTTACCCACTAAACCTAAGGGCCTTACAAACTGGTTGGGCGGGGTTATTCCGCCTGTAAATTTTTTCGCCCACAGTAGATTTCTTTTATGCATTCTAGTATATCTCACCCCCTGAAAAATCTCCCTCCTGGAAGCTTTCTCTCCCCCCATCAGTAGCTTTTCTGGCTATGGGCCTGTTGAGGCTGGTTTCAATTTTATTGCATACACACTTTGCGACCTCTTGTGAGCATATTGGTTGCGATCATACAAGTTTGGGACCAGTTATGGTATTATACATACATGCTGTTGGTGACATACAGAGTGCAAAGTAGATGAAACTTTAGAAGCTCAAATTCGATTGCAACATACACATCGCGGTGCTTTAGCCGTAAGTGCTGTGGGATAAAGAATTTAGACACATGACAAGAAGCGCAGGGTTATTCATCAACCCTACCTGTCCTTTTTGGGTACGTTCATGACTCCTCAGACTTAAAGTACTCGGGTTCTATAGTCTGTGGAACCTTTACAAAGGAAATTGCCTCAGAGGACAAACCCCGATATGTTTCATTCCAGAGGGTTTGTAAAGATATGTCAAGGTAGCTTGCAAGGCTGGGCCACTGAAGTAACAGTCTTCGAAGATGTGGACACTCTTCCCTCCTGCACAGGTGCCCGTCAAAGGAAGGGATGCGAGTCTGAGCTCCTTGTCAAGTGGCGTGTCTACTCTGCCGCCCCCTACGTTCTACGTTGGGTGAAAATGGGATTTCGTCTGGAGTCAAAAATATATTTCAATAATTCAAAACTTCAAAAAAGTCTCAAATTCCTCTTTATAATGAAGATAAATTTAAAGCTGATCTCATGCAAAGTGCATGGAGACTTTTTTTTTTAGTTTCGTGGGGAGCCACTGAAGCGCTATAAAAAGTTAATCTCTGGAACGGTCTGAAAAGGTCAGTCGCCCCGACGGCCGATTAACTGTTTCTCAAGGACAGATTGCTTAGAACGAATCAACACATTTTTGCGAACAAATAGTTTTGCTGTGGTTCTTTTGTATTTTGATTGTACATTAGCAGTAACCCCTTTCAAGGTTGAATAACAAGAAATGTTTGTCTAAGGAAGGGGATTCCATCCTCAATCCAATATTTATAAGATAGACCGTATAGATACCATACTATTCGGCTGGATGCCGAAAGGTAAATATAATACATTCCATGTTATACCTATACAGCCGCCACACCTCTACTACCTATCCGGCCCCTCTCGGCCCCGCGCGACCTGTTGGCTAGTTGATCTATATTGGTCTCAATCAGATTATCTATAGTTATTCAAATGTGATTTGTGAAGTGATGTAACGTATCCGCATTGACTAGAATTGTGAAGAAAAATCTCCTATCACCCTCAGCCACCCTACCGTGACCTATTACCGCTGTCCTGTCGGGAAAGCCCGGGAGCCACCACCTTTCGTGCGGTTTACGCACAATTATATGGTGCCTGAACCTTTTTTTCATAAAGGGATTCCTTGAACGTTTTGAACATTATTCCTTACTCCAAGAGATTTACCCATACCTTCCAGTATGTATGGAAGGAACTGAAACAACCAAAACTCTACAGCGTGCGAGAAGCTTTCCAAAAATTTTGGGTTCATATTGAAGAAATTGCTAAGGCTATCGAGAACAGAAACAGAAAAACAACCTGACAATTGTTACGACTGATAATGTGGTAAATTAACCGATGATGTAACACCAACAGGTAATGTAGTACAAATTCCCGACGCACAGTGTATTTATGCACAGGGTCTGCAAACCAGGCACTTGCAAGTATTGACGCATTTACAGAGTTGCCGCTTTGTGAATCAAACCAGGGAGTTGTTAGTTGTAACACCTCCCTGATCAAACAAACTTGATATTATAAAGAGTTGATGGGTGAAGTGGCCTATAAAATGTACCCCTACTGCTACTGGTCAGCGCTTTAATGCTGTTTTAGGCCCATAGCCGGACAGGTGGCTTACGATGGAAAGATAGCTTCGGGGTAGGGGGTATGTTTAGGGTGCAAGATAATTTGGAATGATGTATTAATGCCAAAGAATTTTTTTTTTTTTTTACTTTTTTACATAACGAATATCTCGAGGACACCCTACCACTGTTTACGGACCTAACTCCTTCTAGAGGCAGACCTATTTCGAGGATACTGTTTTAATTAGTTTTTAATCCTTTTAGAAAACAAGGTTTCATAAGTGGGAAATTGGGCGGAATGTATGGATTCCATGTGGGAAAGCCTTTGCTGTTGCATGAGAGTATTGTTTGTGCTGGCGTGTAGGGTTCCTTGTGGAAGGAGCCTATACATGATATGGGTGTATATAATGTTTTACTGGCCCTTCTGATATGTATGATGGGGGGTAATCTTTTTTTGTTTTGGAAAAGAGGGGGTCTTAGGAATGAAACTGAAATATTTCTCAAAATGAAGTATACTAAAAACAGAAATAAACATAGACCAACGTCTACATAGGAACCACATACCGCAATATATTTACCTAAGGACTGGTCAAGAATCTGGTGAGTTAACTTATAAGTAGGACTGCACCTTGAGTACTTTATTCAACTTTTAACTGTAGCTAAACGTTGTGGACAGGCCCGTAGCCAGGAATTCTGATATGGGAGGGGGGCACCGACACCGCATAGAGGGGCACCGAAGAAGATTATGTTTCAGTCAGTAATGCCACCAAATGCTTATAGTGTGCGGGAACTAAAATAAGAAAGAAAATGAATTAGAAAAAAAGGACAAGAACAAACTGGAAATGACGTCATCCGCGTAAATTTGCATATTAATAAGACACATTTTGCAAAATAAGGAGCAAAATGACGCCATAAGAAATCTACAGGTTCTAACCTTTTAACTGATAAGTAGGTGTACCTTAGAATATTTGTTTTAAGTTGATTCAAAGCATGCTTTATTACGTCCGACAACATGAATTTAATATGGTCATTAATTAAATTGAGGGTACGTATAGGCTAAGGGCCAAACCGGAGTGACGATTGAGAAATCTTTTGTATGGAAAACAAATGGAAATTGTGAATAGAAACAAACTTTGCTAGAGCCAAATAACTTTAGGCCTATGATTTTACTAAAACTCTTTTTCAACGTCTAGTAACTGGTTAAGGTGACAAAATATTCCTGAGTAGTGGGCTGCGATTGAAGTTTGACGTGTATGAATGAACATATAACAATGTCAAAGATATTGGTTAAAGTCAGGTTTCCAACAGCCGAGCAGTAAAAGCCCAATGAATATTTGTGTGTACTATCGAAGTCCCACCTTTTGCTATTGGCGCTAGGGAAAAAAAGTTATATGCTGACCGTGACTGAAGCGAACATGCAGAAGAACGTACAACTGGAGGGAAAGAGACAAAACCTTGGTAGGACAGGCTGATACTATAAGCCTTTATCTAGATTTATTGAGGACTTCGAAAGAGAGGAATTCATTGTCACAGTGAACTTACGCTACTTTTTTATTCGAGTGGGTGAGGGGTTATTATGACTTTTTTTTGTATAGCCATTTTTTTTGGTATTTTGATCACCCTCCCCTACCCCATGAGATTTCAAAACTCTAAATGAAAAATGGTCTGCCTGAAGAAAAATACTGAAAATGCTTAAAACTCCATTGTATTTACTACATGTTTAAGATCCCCAGGACCCAAAATAACATAAAGGTTCATGTTTTCAAAATATTCCAGAGGGGTCCCAGGACCCTAGCCTAAGAGGGGCTTTTATGCATGTAACTCGATGAACAAACCCCTATCCCCATGCATGATGTGCATAACACAACTGAAGCCTATAGGCTATGTTAAGCTTTGGAAATGTCAGTCTCACGTTGTCTTAGCATGCATGCTTATGGATAGCCTACAACTACCGTAAACTAGATGCTTGAAGTTGAAGGAATGCGCGTATTGGGTACCTTCAAGGCCTGTTTTCTCCTACAAAGTGATCTTACTGAATACGTTTTCCAAGAGTTTAACTTTTTTGATGATTTATTCGTTTACGAGTATGATTTCTCAAAAAAGGGAAACTTTATTTTGGAGGTCTTGGTAGTCGTAATTACTTCAATATGGGAAGCCTTTTGGGCAAAAGATCGACAGACTACGCAAGTCATCTATCAATGGTGGCCCTCCAAGTAACGAACTCAGTTGGAAAAGACCGGCACTGGCTATTGTATGGTACTTGCCCTTACCACAGCAGAAAAAACAACAAATAATGAGAAATTCTAAACTATCCAATCAACTCAAAGTTTTGACAATGCAAAAAAACATTTGTATCCTAGCAACCCTGCGAAGAAAAAAACTTTCCTTAAGGAAAAAGGTCTTATTCAGCACCCTTTCCCTAACGCTTACACCAAAACGAACTAGAAAAAGCTGAAAACACACAAAATGAACATGTCTAAACAGGTAACCACGTCAAGCTTTCCAAAAGATAACGCATTTTGCACCTTTCCCACGTTATGAACACAAAAGTTTTCAACGCCGAAGTGTGTCACTTGCCAACTTAAACACCCCCCCCCCCAAAAAAAACAATAGAAAGAAAAGACACTTGATATGATCAGTTCGATGTTTTGCCAAAGACAACACCAGTTTGCACCTACCGACCTGGAGAGACCGTATAAACAATGTCACGTCCTCCCTTTTGACCTCTTCTCTTAGACCCCTCCCTGATGGCGGAAGTGGGTGACAAAATGAGGATCCACTTGGGTGCCAACTATCCTATGTACGCCATTGGAAGCCATTTGTCATCTGCCCCCAAGAGATGCCGCCCAGGCTACGGCCCTGGTGTTAGACGAAATGGCTGGTCAGCTATCTTAAAATGGTCGTGGGCTTTCAACCGTGAAAAAGAATGGTTCCCCGATTTGTTTGGTTCAATACTGAAAATGTGTTGAGCTGTGTCTGTGTCATTTTGTGTAGAGAAATGTGCGTTTCGTAAATATGTGACTATTAAAGTTCGCGAACTAATATCAAAACATGACTTTGAGCTACTGAAGTCTTTACTCGAAGCAACGACTTTTATACTTACTTAAAAATTAAAATTTTAATTTACTAGACGTATCCATAGAGGAGGGCAGATGCATAAGCGTACGAGGCCTGGGTAGTGGGGCACATGCTCTCCCAATTTGGACAAAAATAGTGGATTCATTCGGGAAAATGAGACAGCCAAGAAAATAAATTTTACAATCGACACAGCGGTATCAAATTTTGGGCAACTTGGTCCGTAAATCTAAATTCGGGCAAAACTATCCCTGACACCCCCCCCCCCCAGAAATTTTGGCACCCGTACGCCTATGGACAGATGTGTTATTAAACTGTCATCGTATAAACTCGGAAACTTAACTTGCAGTCGGAAGTGAAAAAGGGCGATGTGATGAAGATAAAAGGGGAGAAATAAGAAAGTTTTATATACGGGAAAGAATTTTTTGTTCAAAATGTAAACTGGTTGCTCATGTCTACTTTTTTCATTTCTCTGAAATCATTAGCAGTCATACACGTATTAAGGGCGAGGCAGTCAAAGAGCTCGTTTTATGCCATTGTGTCGGGTTGATATAGTCTTCAAGTCATGATCAGGATGGTTGCATTAAATACTGTCATCACAAATAAATGAAAAACTGACTGTGTATGTGCAGAACAATGAAATGTTCAAACACATAGTGACTGCCTGCTTCAGTATGGGCACAAGCCTTTTGAGCACTCGACTGAATTGTACCTGATATGAAAAACAATCAGAAATAATCTCAGTTCATGCATACCCGATGCCAATCCCCTGAGTCATCAAAAGCAAATATCTTGACTTTGGGAAGATACCCCGCCGCGTCTGAGGAACCAAAACCCCTCCAGAGGAATTTCCATCAGGCAAAATCTGTTGCACACCTTGCCTTCTCTTACGTCTCCTATTAATTTCCTTCCTGTTAAATATCCTAATTTTACATGCAGTCTCTACCCTGTTAATTAATAACCGCCTTTGATCAATGGCACTAGCAGATAAAAGATAAACATGAGTTAGCCAATAGTTTATCTTGAGGTATGGGCTTTGGGATAGTTCGAGTGCGTAGCGTACATTTTTGTGATAATGTAGTAGAAGGTATTGGGACGACAGTTCTGTCGAAGAAATTACTACACGATTCTGAACACCGTGATCTAAAACAGCAGAGTTGTTTAACAAAAGTGGTGGAGGATCTCCACGAACATTTGTGAAGTACTGGACTCCGTACTACGTCGATAGTTTGTGTTTTGGACTGTGGAGTTGCCAGACTTATTAAAGTGTGGGTGGGGACACACGGCGTTTTACCACAGAACATGCCGACATGTTAGGCCTAAAGGTCACCGGGAGCGCGGAGTGTGTCTCTACGAGCGTGGGGTCCAGGGACTCGCCGTAGAGCCCCTGTTCGAGAAACCACGGAAGCGCTGGGTAATTATTAAGTTGCGTTCATAGCAATGAATCATTTATCTATCTTCAATGACATTGTAGCATACTGAAACGACCACTAAGAAGGTGGGTTCCCCCTTTAGAATAAAATGAAGATTTGAGGGTCCATAAATGCATCAAATTGAATGTAACATTTTGTGCAGATCTGGAAGTGCATTTACTGAAAAACTCGACGTTTCATTGAAAAACGCTCAATTTTACAGAGAGATCAAATACAGGATTTTCCTTCTTGTAAAGTACCCTTACAAAAAAATTGTGTGGCAAAAGTTCCAATACCACACGTGAAATACTGTGTTGAACTGTGCAAAACCATGGTGGGGTGTGGAGAGGCGTGAAATTTCTGTGAATTTTTGCGTGACAATATGTGTCATTAACAAGCAGTTGACACACTTTTCCAACGTGCCATGCACTGACCAGCATTTTCACAGTTTGGACATGAGGCAATGTGTGGAAAACCGAAAATCACGCTTTGACACATGTAACAGGAGGCAAACTGGGGTAAAGTGGGCAAAGTGTGGATATGCGTGGAGAAGTGTGGTGCTGAGTAAAGTAAATTCAATAGTTCGATTTCGTTCATTGGCCTTGTTTGCCGTACTTTGCCCTGGTTTGCCACATGTGTCAACTTGACACAGCTTTCCCCACTTTGACCCAAATTTCAAGGTGTGACAATCACGCAGGGAAAAACATGGTCCTGTGTGTCAGATTGGTTCCAATACCACATGTGTCACCACGCAAAACCACACTTTTTTCCTTATGTATTTTCATATGCTCTGCTACTCACATGATTACGTGTGTTCACATGTGGCATGCCACACTTTTTTTTTGTAAGGGTAAGAGGGCGGAACTTTTCTTTAGCCCCCACCCCCGACATTTCGGCTGGGACTTAAGCCCCTCTTCCTACGAATGTGAAGGAGGTGTGAAACGGGACTACTAAAAGAGGGAGAGACAGCAAGATACAATCTAAAACAAGTTGTCTGGGTAAAATTCAAAGTGCCCAACCTGGGCAGTTTGGTTACCAACACAGTGGCAAAACAGATTAACCAAGTGAGTTGGTTAACCTTCAGGTTGGGTAAAGTCCATCTCCCTCGCAATATTACCCAGGTTGGTTAAAGTGAACAGATTTGAGCGCCATACGTAAGTACACAATTAATGAAAAGGTACTATACTGTACTGCATTTCGGACGGTACGGACATACCTACGTACACTTGTACTCGCAACCGACCGAGACGACGACAGACTTGCTTTCAAATTCTGCAGAAAAAGGCTGAGCTTTCTGAGGAGGCTGATTGTAAAATAGCCTGTTATCGTATGCGACGAAACTGTCATATCAGTTAATCCAAGCTGCAGTGTTGTACCCGTACCCGTACTCTAGTACAAGTTTTCGTACTCGTACCCGTACCCGTACTCATGGCCTCTTACCCGTACCCGTACTCATGGCCTGGTACTCGTATCCGTACCCGTACTCATGGCCTGGTACCCGTACCCGTACCCGTACTCATGACCTGGAACCCGTACCCGTACCTGTACTCATGACCATGCCATGGTACCGGTACCCGTACCCGTACTCATGGGCCTGTACTCACACTCATTGTCCAAATTATAAACTGTACTCAACTGTCAACTACTACAAAGGCATGTTAAAGTTTTAATGTTTTACTGTACCATGTGCCTCAGTACTGGACTCTTTATTTAAAGGAAATATGCAGTCACTCCAATTTTAATTGGTGTACCTATAGGTGTTCTATTTCATGAATGGCTCTTTTCAATCATGTGATTTTTTTGTTATCACACTGTAAAATTAATTTAGAATAACTCCTTAAGTATGTCACCTAACATATTCAATGTTTATACTTGTAAATATCATTTAATATGCTTGAAAGTGAAATAAGGGAAGACTTGAAAGATTAAGCTGATTTTTCAAAATAAATTTGGTGTGACTGCTTATTCCCTTTAAAGGCAATAGGCAGTTGCCTCAAAATTGGTTTGAAAAATCAGCAAACTCTTGTAGATTTTTTCTTATTTGCCTGACAAGTACCTCATAGTCAGCAGTTTTATAATGGTAACTAGACGGTTCCCCCGGATACACGATTTTAGCATGGGCCACTCCACCACACAATTTCCATCCAGCCAACTTACCAAACCTGACAAACATCTCGACTGAGAATTGAATCCTAACATGAATCCTTATATCCTCTAGACATGCCCCCCTCCCCCTTACATACACACTATAATAGGCTTAATAGGTCATTTTGTGTGTTAATTTTGGATTGTCCATGGATGAAGTTGCTCTGGGGTTACATACACTGGGTGGCGGCCAGGTTCGTTCACGGGGCATTGGCTTGATATGAAGCTTTTCAAGGTTGGAATTTTCTGGGAGGGAGAGCAATATGGGGGTTTGAGTCTGTCCAAATATCCAATAATTATAGTAATGTAGTAAAGGCTTGCTACCCATACTCAAAACTGCACTCATGACTTGTACCCGTACCCGTACCCGTACCCGTACCCGTACTCATGATTAATTTTTCCTCGGACCCGGACCCGTACCCGTACTCATGACTCGGTACCCGTACCCGTACCCGTACTCATGACCTGGTACCCGCACCCATACCCGTACTCATGATCCGGTACCCGTAACCCTACCCGTACTCATGGTCCTGTACTCACACTACAACACTGCCAAGCTGCAAATTTATTAATTGTAGTTGTTTGTAAGAGTCGGCTTACCAACTGTAACAGAATTTCCGTAGCATCATCAACTATTGATGACCTTCACTTACAGAATTTCATCCTTGTAACTGATTCCATTCATTAAAGCGTGAGTGAAGGAATACACTGAGGCAAGTTGTTTGACAATTTACTGTCACAAAGTATGAATGTAGGGACCTGTTTAAGAGTCATACAAAAGACGACAGTCACAGTTGTAATGATTTGTGAAAGATGTGTTTTAAATTTATTGCAATTTCAATTTATTAATCAGTCAATGTACAGTTAAAGACATCGAAAATGAGATCGTTCCTTAAACTCCGGTTCTAAAACATCCACATAAAAAAACAGAAAATAAAAACTAATAAAACAACACAATTCAAAACAAAACAAAAGAAAAACTAATTAAGATTAAACAATTTACAGCTGCTGGAAAAAAAAACTATCCGTAAAACGCTTGTTACCTTAAAAGTACGAAGACGGCGATTTGAAGGTAAGAAATTAAAATAACCATAAGCAGGGTGAGTCGGATCTTTCATGATTTTTTCCATTTTCTTTTTAGTTCTCTCTAAGTATATCAAATCTAATGATGGTGTGGTACCAATGGTCTTTTCCGTAGATCGAATTACAGGGGAAAATTTGTTGACATCAGATTTGCTGACACGGCGATACCAGACAGTAATTGAAGTAGTTAGCACGCTCTCTATTTTGCACGATAAAAGTTGAGTAGAATACGTTGATTAACCCCATAAGCTTTTAATCTACGTAAAAAGTAGAGGCGCTGGTTAGCTTTTTTTTCAGAATTTCAGCCGAGTTCACAGACCACAAAGAATCGTTAGAGATGTGCGTACCCAAAAATTTGAAAGAAGGAACTTGCGCAACAACAGCATTAATTGAACGTGGCGGCATGGGAGACTTGATCCTTCTAAAGTCAATCACGATTTCCTTTGTTTTCGATACATTGAGAATTAAGTTATTCTCTTCACACCAGTTTACTCTAATTATCTGAGCGCGATAATTAGACTCGTCATTATGCGATATAAAACCGGTAACCGTGTTGATATCATCAGCAAATTTCACAACCATAGGATGATCTGCTATACAATCAGACGTAAACAAAGAATATAATTTGGGGGACAATGGACAGCCTTGTGGTGTCCCTGTATTCAGAACTAAAACAGAAGAAAAATTATTACCAACTTTAACAACTTGAGTACGGTTTTAAAGAAAGTCTAAAATCCAGTTACAGATAGAGATAGGGAGCTCCAGGTCATTAATTGACGTAAAATGCAATTTCGAAGATGTAATAGTATTAAAAGCTGAATTAAAATCAATAAAGAAAACCCTGGCATAAGACTTCTTTACCTCAAGATGCTGTAAAATTTCATGCAAATTAATAGAGATGGCATCATCAACACTCCTGTTACGATTGTAGGCACATTGGAAGGGATCAAATTTCTTTAGCAACCTAGAGTTCAAGAAGCTTAAAGCCTGTTTTTCAAAACATTTCTTGATAACCGAAGCAAGTGCAACTGGTCTATAGTCATTCAGGCAGGAAATGGAATAATGGAATAATAATAGTAGCTTTCTTAAACATGATAGGACAGTGCAGAGACGAAGTGACCAGTGCACTGACTGGAGTGTTTTTAGAACTCAGGTTTTCTTTGCTTGAGCTCTTGTTTATAAGCAGGGATCAGAAGAACAACCGAGTGCCAAGACCGAGTGCCAATGACTTTGTAAGCTGATTTGACTTTACAATAGCAATGATCGATAGTCCTTTGGCCACGAGTAGGACAAGTAACATGTTGCTTGGTAGCACTGTTTTCAGATTAGCTTGGTTGAAATCTCCCGCAATAATTGAAAAAGTATCCGGATCGTTTTCGTACTCAGAGATACCAGCAAAAAACTCACATAAATCTGGTAAATCAGATGGAGGAAAATTATTCAGACCCTCAGGACGTAATAAAAGAAGATCTTCCCGAGAATATTGCACAGTAACACAGATTTAATTTAGGAAATAAATCGAAACGCCTAACCTCAGCTTTTGTACTTGCCCGGGTCTAAAAGTGATTTTTTCATCGTTAGCTAAATTTCTTATACAAGTCTTTCAATTCAAGGGCCCAAGCAAACGTATCATGCCTTGGGTTAGATGACAACCCCCACCTCAACATTCTGGTTTCCAAATGTCTACAGTTGTAATTAAAAACCGCTTTGACCAATGAAACTGGCAGATAAAATTGAACATCAGTTAGAAAATAGCTTTTTTTTAAAAATAGTTTGCCTGCGTCGCGTACGTTTTTTTTTTTTTTTTTCTTTTTTTTTGTGATTATCTAGTGGAATGTGTAGAGTCACACATTTAATGTGACTTATATTCATCATGAAATTTTTAGTCTTAATCAAACGGTGCCCCTTATTCAACCTATCACTAGGGTTGTCCAAACTGCATCTTTTATCATTACCCACGTTTAGAATTTTCTAAATAATGTAATCATCCGTTTTGTTTATTTAGTTTTAATGACTAAGATAGAAGATAAAAACTGATTTTGATCATTTTCGTTGAAAGCTGACATTATACTAATGGGACGTTCTTCTTACTATGCTCGGCGTTTTGCTTGTTGTGCACTATATGCAGAGTCTTATACTTCTTAAAAAGTAAGTTAACACATCAAAAGACTCCGGAGATGGGGAAATCTGCTCAGAAATAGATCACAGGAGGATAATATACTTTGATGTAGTTAGTCCAGAGGTGATCCATTCTGAAGCTAGTTGCTCTCAGGGGACAAACTAACATTTTATACACCCGTTTCATTCCTGCATACTTATCACTGCAAGCGCATCTTCATAAACGTACGGGAATAACTATCGATTGGGGGCGCTGCAGCATTTGTGCCTGAAAGTTTACCGCATGCTTGCCCCAAAATAGGATATATGTGCTTGAAGAGAGCAAATTTTCTGAAAGAATGGGGGTGGGGGCTGCAGTCCACAGGCCCCACCTCGTATGCCCATGTGCATGTCGGTTTACTCTTCGACAGCAAATGTTTGGTAAATTACTACAATAAGACAACCCAAGCGTAGCCACCACGTTGCTTTCATTCTGCGAGCTAGACCCGCAGCTATCAACACTAAAATCTGCTGACAGGTGCAAGCCTAACAAAAAAGAATAGATTTAAATTTGCACTCAATTAAACAAGAACGTATATGCTGACTTTGAACCAGCTTACATCAATTCGTCCAACTACTTTCGTTTCTAATGTATCAAATCAGTACCTTTCCCCTGAAATCACATTTCGGTATTATCGCACCTTCACGTCTTCCACGTTTTGGTCTGTACCTATAACTTCAATTACAACTTCCGATCTGATTTTCAAGTTTTGTCCTGGTAGCCGCGGACAGAAAGGGACGTAGTGCATATTGCGTAATTTTTATGCCTGTTCTGAAGCGGAGTAAACGGGTGAAAGTTTATCATTTCATTGACATGATATAATGCAACACTAAAATCCTTTCAAATTTTACATAAGTATAAGGAGTAACCTGCTGACCGAAGAAAATTCGCACAATAAATGACATACTGTCATGGTTCACGTATCTTTTCAAATTGTCCAACTGAAGTATTTTCGCTGGAAAAATTTACCAAAAGGAAAGATTGGCCTAGAATTTGAGCTCAGGGTGTGTGTGTGTGTGGGTGCACCCGGGCTGTGTGAGCGATCCTGTGGCTATGGGTGCACTCAGCTTTTTTGGAGGTTGGCAGGTCTGGAAGTGGGACGTACTTTTTTACAAATTTCTAGTTACAATATGGTGTTAACAAGTAACCAATCATGTTGTAGAACTGTGGTCAGGCCCGTGCGCAGTATTTTCCAAGAGGGGGTTCGAATAGACCGTGCCTCATTACGTCATGTTTTGCTTAGTCAAAATATCAATTAAAACTAAGAGCCCCCTCCTGTATCTCGTTAATACTGGCTTCCCTGTTGAAAAGGGTTAAGGGTACATGTGTACACTACTTCGCTGTGCTACACTACAGTTGTACACACATGCACAGTATATTTTACACGCACCTGTGTCCAACTTAGAACTCTCAGGATCTTCTGACAATGTGCACGCAAAGCGAGCAGAAGAATTATCGTTCGAAAAGAATGTGTAGCAAGAAATTTATACTTAAATTCCGGTAGATAATGCTATGCACGTTATCGTTCTCTTTATGTTTGATTGGTACATGTTGCCCTCTTGATGCCCAGCGTTTACGGGATTGAAGATGTACTTCTAGTTTTCATGGAACGTTTAAACAGAATTATTCCTTGTATAGTATTGCTCTTAGACGCGAAGTGTAGACCGTGACGAATGCGCGCAGAAGCGCAAATAAAACATACTATTTTCATTACAAAACTTGAATCCAGACTCTGCACAGACTCTTTCAATATCCAAACTTAACATGTCTACCAAAAAGGCAATGCTGAATATATCCTCTAAATCTTTCGATTTTCTTGAAATATATCTTCCAAAAGTACAACGCTGTGTTACTCCTCAATCACGCCAACCGATTCCATAGCCTGTACAGTTAAAACGGATAATGGTTAAGAATCGGGTGATCATGCACAAACCTTAACACAATCAGCATAATTTTGGCAACCATTTCCGTTGAATGATGCTAATACGTTTAAAGACGGTACTGATTATAAGCATAGATTGGAAGTGTGTGGAAATTTTGACAGCTTTCGAAGCCTTTGCAAAAATTTTGGTTGTTCTGATTTGATAAAATCTGCACTCATAAAAAGAAAAACTGACCCCTGTCGTGATTTGCATGCAAAGTACCGTATCTACCTCGTCTACAGCGACGAAATGGTGACATCTCAACTATAGTTTACCTTACGCGGTACGCGAGACAGGTACGAGAAAACTAATCGATTGAGAGTTACGTAAAGCATGGAGCTACAACGGCTCCATCATACTTTGTACCAAGGGTCCCGCAGAAGAACAGTCTCATGGGACTGAATGGGTTTCCCTGGTTGAAGAAAGTCTATAAATAAAAAGAAAACAGTGCTGGAGGGCAAACAAACACACCTGCGTGCTGTATTATGTACTAAAGCAATGAGCTTGGTAGTGATGCTTGGCACATTTGTCCTCCACAACAATTAGTGCGTCCACTGAATTTGACCATTTGACCTTTGTAGCAACCTCCCTCTAACATTAATGTACATAAAACCATAGTGGCCATTTTTCGGAATTTTCATCCGACAGAACCAGCTCAGTCATTATTAGAGAATAGGTGTGCAAAAGAAAACAAAGGTTCATATAGCGTAACCGCCTTTTGAACATCAAAGGAAATGCAATCAAAGATGTTGCGCGCGAAGCGCGAGAAAAAAAGGAGGTGCTGGGATAATGACGTAATTATGCTTATTATGTTATCTCAATATTCATATGAAATTGATTTTATCTGCAACAACCTCAGTTTCTGCATTTCAAGAGAGTCGAAGTTGACGAACTACCCCTAGTCCACAAAGTGGGTCCGATATCAAAGGGAGGTTCGATTAACGAAAAACGAACCCAGTGACGAACCACTCGAAACCCTCTGCGTACGGGCCTGAGCGGTAATGAGTAACCAATGTTCGTAGATCCATGTAGCTTTTACCCCCGTCACCCCGGAGCTACGTCCATACACCGGAGCTACGTCCATGGAGTTGCCACTACGCCAATGAAAAAATGTCGCAACGCGGCGGAAATTCCTAGAACGTACGGATGACGTAGTGGGAGCGTGGTGTGGTCTCCAAGATCTTCGGAGACCGCGTTCCCGCTACGTAAATTTTGAACATGTTCAAAATTTACGTAGCGCCAACGCCGTCTAAACAGGACGCAGTATTGATGCTCTATTGACGTACTAACAACGCCATGGACGTAACACAGACGCAGAGGACACTTCGTTTTAACTGCTTGGACGTAGCAACAACTCCGATGCAACTCCATGAAGACCCGCACACCGTCTAATCTTGTCTATGCAAAATACGTAGCTGGCATTAGTAATTAAGACATGGATGTGTATGAACATATAATTCACTTATCCATCAAATGACTGTTAGTCTGAATTGCCAGATTCTAGATGAACAATGAACGCTGCTTGTGATGAGAAGGAGAAAGAATAGGAGGCAGCCAAAGAGCTGCTGGGTGCGTCCTTGGATGCATGCGGAAAGGAGAATTTTGTATGGTCATTATGACCGTCTGCTGGCTGAACTTAGAATGGAGGATCAACAGTCATATTTCAATTTCCTGAGAATGCCTCCTGAAATGTTCGACGAATTACTCAATAGAGTTGGTCCTAGAATTTACAAACTAGATAAGTTAAAATTAAGTAAGGGTAGGCGGTGCACCATCTGACGTTCCTATAAGTTGGTTAACTTTGCACATTTTTTTAAAAGGTCCGAAATCATAGTGCATGATTTTATGAGAAAAATAAAAAAAGGTTTATTATGGAGGCCGGGGCTTGAATGTAAAATGTTTGGTACTTATGATCAAGCTAGACCGGTTTCTGTTGTCATGCTCAAGTGTTATATATGGCCAGTGGTGCCGCCAGGGTTTGGTGATAGGGTGGCAGAACAGATGATCTCGTAATGCCACCTCAGTTTCCCCAAAGTCTGCGTAAATTGTACCTTTTCTGTGCGTCCCTGCGATCGTATATGGCAGTGTGGGATCCTTCCCTTGTCACTACATAAAAGTGCCGTTCTGGGGAAGGGGCCTAAGGGGGAGGTGACCCCTCCCCTTTGAGAAATTGTGAATTTTAGGTTGCTTAGATGCAAAATGGTGCTATCTTTGGGATATTTTGGAACTGATCATATATGGCTGGAAAATATCCATAATTTAGTAAATTCTAATTTTTGGTTTGGTTAAAGGGGAGAGTATGTTGTCTTAGAGATGGGTATGTTCAATATTGTCAACAAACCTCCTGAAGCCCCCTTTGACTACTTAAATGCCTTCCATTACGGGAAATTTTTACGTAAAAATACGTGCGTGGTGTCCACAGAAACATTCTTGAACAATTACCAAAATTTCCTTCGGTATCGGCCAGCATTAGTAGCCTTTCCTTCCATCGGTCCTTGGGCGTCTTTGGTCCGCTTTGCTGTTTTGGGGTACCCTTCTTTGGAGACATGATGCACTCTGAGGCCTTCGTTGAATGAAGAATGAATGAAAATTGTGTGTAGGCCTACTACTCAGTAGCCTGTAAGAAAATAGGTGTCTCCGAGGACGTACTATTGACGTAGTAAGAATGGGTCGTCATCTTCGTAGACGTAGCGAGGACGTAGCGGGGACCCTAACGACGTAGTAAGCACGGCGTTAAGCGCGTACCTAAACATCCAGTGGGATCTCCGCCGACGTAGTCGGAGCTCTATGAACGCAGGAGAAACGTGGCAAGGACCTTGCTCGGACGTATCACGAACGGGACTTATTTTCTTCTTCCGAATTGCTCGAAGACCATGGAGTTTTTGCGGCGTCCTGTCATTTTTTGCAGAACTCCGAGAACGTAGCGCAGTCTTCTTCTGTGTGACGGGGGCTTCAACTGTTGGGAAGTCACTCATGGAGGCGTGTCAGGATGTAGGCGTAGCCAACCGTAGTGTTTATTAGGTGATATACGTTTGCATGTTCAAGTAACCACGTGTTTATGCTATCTGACCATAGATAAATGGAGAGCAAAGTGGGAACATTTTTAAAGGGAAGATGTAGGCCCCACAATTCAAAGAAGTGTAGCCCTTTATTGTAATTCCTGAACGGCTCCGTTTAATCATGTGACAACATTTCTGAGATGTTCAATTCATGCAGGACACGTGCTTTGCATATTTTTACTACGGAATACATTTCTTCGGACCAAGAGGGACGAAAGTGGGGAGGGGGATGAGGGCATGACCCCCAGTAATTTAGTTTTCGGACGGACCACATTTCCTCCCCTTAATTCTTTGTCAACAATAACAATGTTTGCTGATATTGTGATTGTGAGAGATAGTACCACCTCCTTCTCTTCTCTTGCCAGTTCTTCGACGATAGCCACTAGATTTACCTGCTTTGAGAAAAATAAACCCACAAATATTTACTTAGGCAATGACTAAAACTAGAGTATATATGTTGTGAAACTATTACACTGGTACATATATGGAGGATTTTGGTTGCTCGGTTCAGGAAAAGTGTCTGCTTTATATGACGAGTACTGAACGGTGCAGAACAAGGAAACTTCGTCCCCTCCTCCAGATTGGGGTACACTTTTGTCTGTCATTTTGACGTGAAATGGTAGTCCCTGAAAAAAAAAAAAAAAAATAGAGTGAATAAAACACCGCCCTCAGCTATCATTTCATCACTTGAAAGGAACATTGGCAGTGTTCATCCAGAACAAATTTAATCACCTAGGATGATAACTTACAACCAAGCTGAAGAGGTTTTTTCGGCGCGGCGGAGATGTTGCAAGCCCAGCCGTCTGATGCTCACTAGAATAAAAGTGAGAACATAAAACCAACAAGAACCACTACAGGGATGTAAACGGAAGAAAAACAGTTGTTTCACATTCCACACTAAAACACTCTGAATGTACTGAAGCTACTGTGTTATCCATTACAGGGCTTTAAAGGAGCTCAGGAGTAATACAACATTCTCTTCCCTGGCAAAAGTACAACTGAACCATAGTTAGTTCAACAATTTGACCATATTTTGTATCGGTCCATAATTGACCAATCAATGGTCAATTTTGACCATAGTGTTTTTAGAGTGTGCGGGATCATAAGAGAGGATGGATCACCTCACATGTTAACTTGACCCTACCCCCCCCCCCCCCAAAAAAAAGAAAGAAATATATCACTTATCCAAAGTATACAGCTACAGGTTCCTTGTTCTATTAGAGAGAACTTACGATACGTGCATTAGACTTTGGATGTCATGATTACTATATTACCTTCAACAGGGGCAATCTTTCAGTGCCCTTCGCATACACCCGTGGTAATTTAGTACGTGTCTCATTTTTACTTTTTGATAGCTTACATGATATTATTGTTCCAAAGCATCATGCAACTTGTACCATCATTGATGTAGTCCCCTTAGCAATCCCCATGCATCATCAAACCGACCGACCTTAATCCAGGTTAGGCTTTGATAAAACAAAGTATCAAATTGTAATATTTGTGGCCTTATCGGTGAACAATAATCACATGCATTTGTCTTTATCTTACATCTCCCTGGAAACACACTTAAGACCAGAAACGAAACTCCGCATCATTCTTTTTCTGTTTCCCAATGATTTGGTTGGTCTACGTAGCGGGGGCGGGGGAGGAGTTCCCCCCCGGGCATCAGCCTTGGCAGCTTGGGGAGTGCAATACCAAGCCAAGTAATTCTCTAGATGATGAAAATTTCTAAGTTAAATAATCCAGTGGTTCAGGGAAAGGGGTGGGGGAGGGGCTCATGGGAGACCGGTGCTCCTCATCGATTTCCGATTATTCCTTTTGCAAACATAAACCCAAGTGATAGCTTTCAGTGAGGTAGGGGCAGGGTAAGATGTGTTTTCGACAGTGACTGATGGATGGATCAGTAACCATTTCCCAGAGTTGTATTCAAGTCATTTTTTCTCAAGTCAAGTCTCAAGTCATCTACCTTCAAGTCAAGTCAAGTCACAAGTCATTAACCTTCAAGTCACACGTCATTTTCATTCAAGTCAAGTCAAGTCACAAGTCATTTTCCTTCAAGGCACAAGTCATTATTTTCAAAATAAATAGTTCCTAGATACAGTCTCAATGTGGAGATCAGGTGGTAGACCTTAATTGTTTTTGAATTTACGAAATATATGATGTTCATATTGAAGAAAATACAACCAACAACTTCTCAAGACAATCATTGGACTACAAAAGTTTACAAAAATAAAGTAGCTACCAATATGTAAGTAAGAAAAGCTAAGTTCTTATGGAAATGGGATCATTTTAAAATAAGGAGGATAACCCCCAGCATTTCATTAATTTTCTTTCAAGTAGGCCAACTTTCATTTACGATTTTGAAATCTCGGAGGGCAGTTGCCCCTACCTCCTCCCCGCAGGCTACGGCCCTGCGTAAGCTCTATCATAAACGTATGCTCACACGGACGCCTTGTGCGATAAAAATCATGGCAGCCTCAAGGCTGCTTTTTCAGAATTTTTCTGAAATCTTTTCCATAATATAATTCAAGAAAAAAGTTTCACTCCTCATGAATATTTTCGAGAAAACAACAGGCATGGTCTTACTTCAGTCTTGAAGAGGTGCCATGTCACAGCCGAAAAATTCAGTAAGGAATTAAATTTTAGATCATGGAAAATGCTAAGGGCGGCAGGGTGTGTTTGCAAAAAATAAAGTACTTAATAAAAAGCTGGAGATAAAAAAGATAGTACAAATGTTCCATTGAGTTCTAAAATTAGTGTTTATAAAATGGAGATATAATGGGGCCAACAAGCATACAAAGTTCGTAAATTATTTTGATTGCCAGATACCACGGCAAATTGCATCTTGGAAAGTCCCCACACCCCGTGTCATGGCCATTTGAATCATTAATAATCAGTATCGGCTACACTCTAAAAACAAAAGAGTGAAATTCACTCCAAAACGAGTGTGCTGAGGGACCACACCTAAGTAAGAGTGAATTTCATCCGGAATGGAGTGAAAATTCGTTCCAAACAGAGCAATATTTTATTCCATGTGTATGAAGTATCGCTTCATTTGAAGTGAATTTTCACTCCACTCCGGGTGAAATTCACTCTTACTTAGGGGTGGTCCCTCAGCACACTCTTTTTGGAGTGAATTTCACTCTTTTGTTTTTAGAGTGTACCCTATAACGGAATTGCAAAGGTCGCAGTGCATCATACTACAAGATTTTATTAAATGTGTACCGTTTGCTTACTAATCTTGATTGTTGGGTACTAGAAAGTTGCGTTTAACAGCGTTTCAGTGGGATACTTTCTTGAAAACTCTCCCACGCCATGAAGTCTTCACTCCTTCGACGATCGCAAGTTTTTGCTTCGCCATCACGTAGTAAACCCCCATGGGTTTGCAATTACCTGGATCCTTTAACATACAAAATAAGACTATAGTAAACACCGTTTATGTTAACATGTGGTTTCATGTCTTGTCACTCATATTTTATAGACAGAGGGCGTTCTTTTATGATCATTCATATTTTGTAGACAGGGTATTTACTTAAATTAACACCATTCTGTGAAAGGGCCATGATCGAGCCGAAAAAAGGTTGGGAAGGCCTGATCTTCACTTGCTAAACGTGACGTGTGTTTATAATTACAAGTGAGCCTTGCCCTTGCAAGTATGCATTGGAATGGTCACTTTAATCTATGCAATACTACAGCTATACTTTTTCTCGACCCCTGAGTGTATCATAGCCTCCTATACTTGCGTTCTGTTCTTAAATAATTTTATAGTAAAAAATCCATGGGACACTCGGCGACAAATATTGTCTTTCAATGTCGCCAAGTCAAATATGTTCAAGTCAAGTCAAGTCGCAAGTCATTTTTCTTCAAGTCAAGTCAAGTCGCAAGTCATTTTTCTTCAAGTCAAGTCAAGTCGCAAGTCATTTTTCTTCAAGTCAAGTCAAGTCGCAAGTCAGGAAAATGTACGACTCGAGTAGGACTCGAGTCCAAGTCAACGACTCTAGTCAACAACTCTGTCTTTTCCTATCACATTGCGTTCGCAATCTATCAATATTCGCAGCAAATCTCTCAGAAACTATCAACGCTCACCACCCGCTCCACCCCCCCCCCCCCCCCCACCAGTATAGGGCTGTGAACGTTTAGCAAAATTACTAAACGTTTAATCGCAAAATTTTGCGATCGTTTAGCGATTAATCGCAAGTACCTATGATCAACATAGAGACTTTAAATGTGCTCTTGAACATGATGAATAAGTGAACAGCTAATTTTCTGTAATGACTGCAGATTGTTTTTTTATTTCGTACGGAAAAACGGGTTTTGCGATTAATCGCTGGTAGCTTTGTACTAAACGTTTATTACACATGCGATCGTTTAGCGGTAATCGCGAAACGGTCACAGCTCTAACCACCAGCCGCTTTCAGTCCCATTGCTGTACCACACTACGGTGCTTATTATCAACACTGTGTCAAACATATTCACATTGTTCATCGGCATGGGTTGTAACATTAGGCAGGTTGTTACAACTGATAATGTAGTAGTTGACCGATAATGTATCATAAACCGATAATGTAGTAAAAATTGACCCATAATGTACCACTAACCGATATGTAGTAAAAATTGACCCATAATATATCACTAACCGATAATGTAGTAAAAATTGACTGATAATGTATCACTAACCGATAATGTCTAGTAAAAATTGACCGATAATGTAGTAACTTTTTAACCGATAAACTATCACCTCAAAACCGATAATGTAGTAAAAAAAATAAACGGAAAATGTATTACTATTTGACCGATAATGTAGTAAAAGTTACTACATTATCGGTCAATTTTTACTATTTATCACTCTAAAAACGTGTTTATGAATTAAACACAATAAGTAAGGGCTTACTCACCATTTTGCGCAGTTTGGTTAAATACTGTACTTTTAGCAATATTCAAATATTAAAATTTTTTTCTAAGTTGTTGAGTCCATTCACCATTCCTAAAATTTCATTCATTCAATTAAATCAACATCACTTGCATATATGAAATGCAAATCTCCTCTTCGGTATTCATATACAAATGTCAAAATTCATTTTGTTTAGACCAAATTATGTGAAACTATCTGGAAAATGATGCAACTTCTTGCAGTGGCAAAACTTTCACAACCCACTGGGGCCACTATGAACTCTCTGTCACACATTACAGAAAAAAAAAAAAAAACATGGTTGCGCCCCCTGTAACACACTCAGGCTGATAGGGCAAACTTCGCAAATTAGACCAAATGCATGCTATCTTGTTCTTGCATTTCATGACAGATACGGCGAAATTACCGAGGGCAAATTTGGTAAAAAAATCGAGGACAGCTCTGTAAAAATTGGGTTGTTAAGTCCCAATAGAGCATTAAATAAGGCAAAGTGTCAAACGATCCTTCCCCTCTGACTGAATAGCACTAAAGCTACAAAGGAAAAAAAGTATGGGAACATGACATACTCTACGATTACATTACGAGTGGATTGTACAGCTTCGTGGTACGTACGTTCATTCACTTAGAGCAAATGTAAACAAACTTTCTGATTGGCTAAAAGTTGACACACCTTCGATTACACCTACGGAATGGAATGTACAGTATTCGCGAATTCTGCATAATGAGCTGACTCTCTTGACACTGTTGCGTACTATAGACTAATGCATGAAGCACTACGTACACTAGGCCTGAAAATACAGGTGAATAAATCTACGTTCTAAATATCAGCTTGCACTTGTAATTGTATGATAAACTGTCTACGTTGGCATGAGCAATACAGTGCGTAGCCGGAGGGAAGGGAGACAGAACTCCTTCGGGAGTAATGTTTGGTTTCGTCCCTTGGTGCTTCGCCAGAGAGTCGAGGGGCCTTTTGAAAAAGTATATATACAGATACGGTACCTTCCTATATTAATTCCAAATGATATCTGAAGCTTATGCTACACTGTGCCACAAGGTTTGATTTTCGGTTTCAAACAACTCCTTTGAATGGACACGCTTGCTTTGTAAGAATACTATCATCATATTAAATACGTAAAGGGAGGAGCTGAACGTTAGGTCTAACTTTGAGCCTAGCCTAGCCTAGACAGAGGCAATCCTTAGGCCTTATGTTAAGTATAACCGTTAGGTTACACTCTAAAAACAGTTGGGCAAAAATAGTTTGGTAAAAAAATATTTAGCACAAATTGCTCAACAATTTGCCAAAACTTGCTACACGCTGGAGCATTTTATTACCATATGGGCTGAGCAACACAGCTTTGCTCAACTTCTTATCAAAACGCGCGCTCTCCATCCATTGAATTCAGTGTACACACACTTCGAAGTGGAACCGTGCGTATGTTCAACACACCTGCGTTCACTTACGTATCCATATGTGCTAGTGTTACTTAGCTGCTCGAAGGATCGACTCGACTCGACGTACGTAGTACTTGCGCACTGCATGCTAGAACATCTCACAGAGCTGCTCCACTGTGCAAGTATGCTTGACGTTGAAGTCGAAAACCTTCTAGAAGAATGGGGGATGACAGAATTATTAAAGCCTTTTGAAGGTAATTTTAATTCGTTATGCAGATATGTATTTCAAATCCATTCTTTTAATAACCTGAAATAAGAATGACATAACACTCCGGCTAGGCCTAGGCTACAGCAATAGCCTATCCTAACGTTAGGCTAAACAGCAGACGGCGAGTAGCGTTAATTTTATTTTTACGTAGGCTAGGCTAGCCTAGGCCTAGCTAAGGCCGTTATTAGGCCAAGCCAAACCGCCCTAGGCCTAGGGCTAGGCCTAACACAGAAAATTCTGACTGGCATACTAAAACAAATAAGTTAGGTCTACAACATATAAACACATAAATGCATGAAAAAGACAAAACTAGGCTAATTAACGTTAAAAGTAAACTTTAAGTTTAAAATTAAAAATATCACTAACGTTAGCCCTAGGCCTATCAAAAAATATCAAAAATAGGCTAGACCTAGGCCTAGGCTAATGTTAGGCTAGCATAGCCCAGCCAGACTTTAGCCAAGGCATCACATAGGCCTACTGTAGGCCTATGTTCAGTTGATGATTAGATGGGTTTTAAAGAAACATTAGATTTGTTCAGTTTGAGTAGGCTAATCACTGTCAGGGCTTTCACTGCAAGTGATAGGCTAAGGTTTTTTGTTTCCATGTTGGCCATCAGTTTTTGAGCTGTAGGCCTAGGCTAAGTAGCCTAGGTCTATTACATTCCATCATGGCCTACAAAAGTTGTTTGGTTTTTTTTTGTATTATTATTATGGTAAAAGAAGTACAGTGTAAACTTTAATTTTGCAATGGTTAACATGATGGAATGAATCAAGTAGGCCTAGTCTAGGCCTAGGCTGAACCTAGTGTCTTTCCGCCATCGGTACATTCTGCCATAACATTCTGCTATAGGTTTTGCACCATTCCACCATGGCGGAAAGGTGCGAAAACATGGCAGCAAGGTGCAAAATCTACGACGGAAAGGCTCGTTATTAAAATGGAACCAAAAATGACTTGATTTCCTTGCAAAATTGATTTTAAAGGGTTATTTTGAGAACGACACATCATTTACTGTTAAAATTATTATAATTTACACTTTAATGCAATGGCGGAAAGACAGGTTTGCTATGGCGGAATGAACACATTTTCCATGGCGGAAAGTACAGTACCTATGGCGGACTAGGCTATAGGCTGCTGCTGGCACACTATTAGGCCTAGGAGTACCATGATGATACAAATATGCAAATATTGGTCATCTAAACTGATCATAAACTGAGGTGTAGGAGCCGAAGTTGATTTGGGTGGGGGGGGGGGGGCTGGAAGGATGCCCGAAAAATATAACCCAAATTTTGAGCATGCTCAACGCACGTTTGACATGTTAATGTGCATATCATATATATAGGCATGCATCACTTATCACAACGCATGCCAATTACATACAATAATTTTTACGTGTTACTGCCTTCTTTAATGGTTTTATTTTTGGCCGTAGCTTGTGGTTGATCACTGTCTGGGGGGGGGGGTTCCCCTCCCCTTTGAAAATTTTTGAGAAATTAGGTTTCCTTAGATGCAATCTGATGCCACAAATTTATGCTACCTTTGAAGCAAAATTTTTGTTAAAATATGGAGTGGACGTAGGTTAGATACTAAAAAAATAAGCATCAGAGAGGGGAGGTGAGGACATGGCTTAATGGCCATGCCCTAAATATGCCACTGATAATAATAATGTAAGTTGAATCACTGAAAAAACTGATGAAGTACCAATTTCACCAACTCTTCACACTTTGTTTTGTAATGTATCACATTCTAGTCTCGAGACCTAAATATCATGCATGACTGTCACAAGGTTAGGATTAAGGAGAAGACATGAGATACAGGTTCAGAGTAAGAATGTCTCGAGACTTGAAATTTTGCATGATATCATGTAAGGATTGTATGCTAAATATATAGGTGCTAGTGCATATTCATATCAGAACTTTATTTTAATTACCAAGGGAATATTTTTAAAATAATCTCCTATACCTACATCAATTTGCATTTATATTTTTCTTTCATTAAGTGCCTGAAAAAAGGTGCCTAAAAATTCTCAGCATATACTGTATACTGCCTGAATTTTCAGAAACTTTTTTGGCGAGGGCCTCCCCCCCCCCCCCGGGCTCATACGCCTATGGTCATGAAGTATTATATGCTTTCATTACATTAACAGTTCACTCGCATGACTAGTTAAAAGTATTACTGTAAAATTAAATTCAGTCCACATAAACATTTCATGGCTACACATTCCATCCAATTAAACTGCACTGGATTAAGCTTTTCCATAATTTAAACCGTGCTACTCTTGAGAATCATGTGTCAATGTTTTTCTCACAGAATGGTGAAATTTATGAGGTGCAACTCATTGCTCCACCTTGGATATGCAATATAACTCATGAAATATAAAGAAAGGTACATGGAAGAGAAATAAGGAGATATTAATAAGAATTAGCTGTTGTTTCAAAATTAAGTTTTGGGGACTGCTCTTGCCCTTTATATGCCATTGTCCAATGGACCCTTTAATATACAGTGGTACAGAGACTGCTTTGTAACATACATAAATACCTAGATATAGAGTAGAAGTAATCATGCAGTGTATTGCCCATAACTATTTTTTAAAAAATTTTTCTTTTCCATTGCAGACAATGGCATTGACATGGAAGCACTGCTGCTGCTTGACGAGCCCTCTATCTGTGAGCTTGTGCCCAAAATTGGGTTGAGAGTCAAGTTTTTAACCAAATGGAAGGCATATGTTAGTTTTATTTGTTTTTAAAATAATAATTATTTGCACTGGCAATTATTTGTTCTTCACCATGTTCACATGCTTTAAGGGCCTGAAAACTATAGAAGGAAGCAATATCAAAGGGCTTCTTAATCACTTAAAATACATACATGGCATCCACTCTGCGACTAGGACACAACTCATTTGTATGCAAGAAGGGTGCACTGCAACTTTTCATAAGCTGTTTTGTTACAGTAGACATATTTCTTCATGTCATTTTAAGACAGTGAAAACCAAGCAGGGGGAGTTGTGGGAAAATATTGAACAAGAGGCATACCAAAATGTGGGCCAAAATTTTAACAATAATCTTTGTGAAGCAGATTTAGAACATGACGATGATGACTGTATCATCACACATGAAGATCAAGATGAGCTCGATGAGGATGCTATTAATGAAATAGATTTATCCTTCCTTGCCACTCTGCGATCTTACAACAGCATACCTTTCTCCGCTGTAAATGAAATTATTGCCGAAGTGAGAGAAATATTGGCAGCTATCATTTTGAATCTAAAAAGGAAAACAGAGATAAAACTAAAAAAGCTCATGCATCATGAAAAAAATGTAGAACAAATATCAGAGGTATTAGATATATTTAACTTCATTGACCCCTTTGAGGACTTCAATTCTGAGTACAAACAGGTGAAGTTTCTCAAATCTAAAGAAGTAATGACCCTCTCTGAAGAAAAAGTGCTGGGACAAAGCATCAATTTTCAAATCGATCGAGCAGAAGGTGTACCCATGCAAATTCCAAAAGATGACACATTTCAGTATGTTCCCATATCCAAACTTCTCAAGAGAGTCTTGGAACAGAAAGGAATGATGTCTAGCATAATGGAAACACAAGGATCATTGAAAGAAAACAAATTGTCAAGTTTTTTGGATGGTGACTTAGAGAAGAAATGCACAGAAAATTGTGAAGGCATTAAAAATATTCATTTGTTATTGTACAGTGATGAGTTTGAAACTTCAAATCCTCTAGGATCAAAGAAATCAATTCATAAACTGTGTGCATTTTACGTATCTGTGTTGAATTTACCAAGGGATATGCAGTCTAGTTTAAATAACATACATTTACTTGCCCTTGTAAATTCTAAAATTCTTTCAAAGTATGGAATGGATGCAATACTGTATCAGTTTGTGGAAGATATGAAGGACCTGTACT
Source organism: Holothuria leucospilota (assembly GCA_029531755.1). Lineage (NCBI taxonomy): Eukaryota > Metazoa > Echinodermata > Holothuroidea > Aspidochirotida > Holothuriidae > Holothuria > Holothuria leucospilota. The sequence goes on from JAIZAY010000216.1 coordinate 33,681, forward strand.
TGCATGGCATATCTATAGATTGTCCTGATTATTCAGGTGTGGTTAGACCTCAGCTATTTCAGGTTATTGGGGACAACCTAGGCTTGCATAACATGCTTGGTTACGCTGGCAGTTTTTCTGCTAACTACTACTGCAGATTCTGCAAAATGCACCGCAGTAATGCTGCAGGAGCTTTACAAGAAGATGTAGGCCTTCTTAGAGATAAAGAGAGCTATAACAAAGACATCGCAACAGCAGATTTAACACAGACTGGACTGGCAAGATCTTCATTACTAAATTATTTACCAAAGTATCATGTTTCCCAGAATTTCGCTGTAGATATAATGCATGATATTTTTGAGGGAGTAGCTCCTCTTGAAGTGAAATTGATCCTAGAGCAGCTGATAAATGATGGCCACTTTACTTTATCGGAGTTAAACCACAAAATTTCATCATTTAATTATGGATTTACAGATAGCAAAAGTCGTCCAAGTTTGATTCAGTCATCTTCCATTGCAAACCCTCTAGGGGCAAGTGGTCAGTCTGCTGCACAGATGATGTGCCTAACATTTAATTTGCCACTTATAATTGGTCACAAAGTTCCAGAAAACAACAATTTTTGGGAATTATTGCTCCTTTTGCTTGATATTATCAAGTTAATAATGTCAGCAAGTATCAGTGAAGAAGAATCATTTGCTCTCGGTGCCATGATACGAGACCACCATGGTCTTTACCTGAAGATCTTTCCACATATACATATGCATTTAATCCCTAAACATCATTTCTTATTGCACTACCCAAGGTGCATTAAACTTCTTGGGCCCCTTCAACAATGTAATGTAGCAACTGAGAGCATCCCAGAAATTTTTTTGCAACTTTTCCCCAAATATTCAGTGGCGTAAGCCAGGATTTGTGTCACAGAGGCCAGTGAGGTCTGTGATTGCCGGCACGGGAGAGAGTTCTAAGGGGAGGGGTGTGCTCCTCCCTTTGAATTTTTTTTTGGATAATTAGGTGTCCTTACATGCAATCTGGTGCCACATGCATTATTTTTTAAAGTAAAATTAATGTTCAAAAATTGACATAATGTAGGTTATTAAATAAAGTATGCAGCCTATGGTAAACCTTGCATCGTGACACCACTTTTAAATTATTTAGTAAAAAAAAACGGCTTCAGTGGGGGGGGGGGCAGGGCCCAATGGCCCCCCCTTCCTAAATACGCCACTGTCCTAGATATTTTGTGCCTCAATTGTAAAGACAGTAATTTAAGAAACAGATCAATTTGAAATCACAGAGAATTGTGGCAAGGAATTCCTATGCTGCTTGGCTTTGTGGTTTGATAAGCAGGCTCACCAAAGACATGATGAACTGAATAAATATTTAATGAGATTTTATTAACAATGGCAGCTATATTTTACTTTTTATTTGCAGTGGATGAAGAAGAGCAAGCATTTTTGTCATTGCCATTTGTATTCCAAAGCAGACACAAGAGGAAAAAGGGAATTGGTTCTGCATCACTAACAAGCAGCATAAGGTCTTTCATAGACATTAATCCTGTGAGTTATTTATCAGTTTATTCTTTTTCTAGGAAGTTGTGAGTGTGTTCATTAGTAATATAGGTTTTGATAACAATAAATATTCAAATGTATCCATCTGTGATCACGTGTGTGAATATATACATATCAGTAAGCTTGTGAAAAAGTGGTGGCTTACAACTTTCATTGTTGGTATTCCTAGAGAGTAAATAAAGCATAGGCCTATTATTTTTGTGGAAGTCGAAGGCTGTATCAGATCACTAGAGGTGACTTACAACTTTCATTGTTGCAGGGTTTCCGTCGGGGGGGGGGTCCCTTGCCTGAAGAAGGGGGGACAATCCCCCTTTCATTTCCATAAAAATATAAAAAATGTCAATATCTTGGTTTCTTACTTAAGAAGAGGACACTTTTGCAGCAATGTTTGAACTTTCATAAATAAATGACCTTTAAAACCCTTCAGAATGCACCTTATAGGGGCCTTGAGGTAAGCTTTTGCCCCCCTCCCCCCGAACCCACTTGTAACTTTGGCCAAGGACAGCATTCATTCGGACTTGGGCTTTAGCAGTAATAAATCCTCACCTTTTTTGAGTTTCTGGTGGATTCCCTGCATTGTTGGTATTCTATCATAGAGAGTAAATAAAGCATAGGCCTATTATTTTTGTGGAAGTCAAAGGTCATATCAGATCACTAGAGGTCATAACATGAAAACACAGTAAATCCATTTCTGCAATGAAGGGAACATTCAACCAACTTGATGGTTGATTGGTATGCAAGTTCAGCCTATAATTAACATCACTTTAAGATAGTCTAAAATTATATAGATGCCATCTGGGGGGTAAGTCAGTCACACAATACACACTTTTTGAACAGTTACTCATCAACAGAGAATTCAGTAAACTTTTGAAGTAGGAATACTTAGATTTACTTGTAATTTGGTTGGAATGTGTACCCTATCGAGTGAAGGGACCCCATTAGTCTTTGTAGATATATCATCATGAGGTCAAACAAGTTCTCTAGGCTAACTGTTGTACAATCATTATTTAAAAAAGGGAAATCACCCCTACTTACCTCCCCTATTACTACTATTGGACAGTCCATCTACGGCAGAATGATCACTGTCAATAGGGATTCTTATCTGGTGGCGCTATACCACTCTCGTATCTCAGCATCCTGAACTCACCCTTGCATGGGTGGAAAAAACCAGCAATTTGGGAAGCTCATTGCCGGGAAATTTTGGTATTTGGAGGGAAATTTTACTTGTTTTCTATATATAGCCATATAAAGTCTGTGGGAAATTTTGATTTGCTTGCTGGGAAATTTGATATGCTTGCAGGGAAATTAACGTTTTTTCCAGCCCTGCACCCTTGTTTCATTGCCAGCGGTATGAATCACTTCGTGTTTTCTGACTCAGAAATTTGATCTAATTTTTGGATTAGATTGATCTGTTTTTCATCCCCATCAAATTTGGATATAGATCCATGTGCAACTTGGTTGGTTTCCTTTCCTAATTGTGTGTTTACTTTGCGGTATGCATTTTATGTCATTTCAATGTAAAGGGAAAATGGATAAATGTGATATTCTTCAAAGTTCAACAGTGCTTGAACAGCCAAAAGGTTATAAGTTGAGGCATAAAACCACATCTAACTAACAGACTACAACAGTCAAAAACACTGACGGCCTTCTTGCCCTGAGAACATTTTCGCAAGACAAATCAACATATAACATCATGTTCCATCATCGTTGTTCATTCACATAAAAGTTTCTTACATTTTTCTTGCAGAACATAACAAATATTGACGAGTTTTGCCAAAGCATTGTAAAAGAAGAACGCCCACAACCATTCATTTTGGTGCTATGGGATGAGAAACAGAAGACAAGGCAATTCTTCACAGTGTTTGAAAGGCGATGTCTCTTGTCAGCATCTCTACTGAAGGCAGTGGATACCTGTTTCAAGTTGCATTTTGTGCTTGACTTACGCTACCAAATTGACTGCTTTGCCACTTGGCAATTTTTACAGCATTTTGTATTTGAACTTTTTAATGACAAAGCTCCAGAACTTAACTGTGTCAGAGCTTTTAGAGCTTACTACAGTTCCATGTAACCAAACTAAAAAAGGTAGGTCTACTCGCAAAATCTCTGGATAGCGTACTATACTGTGTAGACCCCTTAAGACCTTGCCATTTTACCCACCTTTATCAATAAATATTTTGTCATGGCTTGTCATTGTGTTTCCTGAAGGTATATCTCACACCACCTCCAGGTGGTTATTCATATTTGCAATTTTGAATATCTACTACTGCAACTATTTACATCATCAAACCAGAATGAAAGAACAGCAAAGAAGAAACATAGCAACTTCAAGTTAGCATGTCATGATCTTTTTGTCGTGTTTTGTATATATTACAAAAGTAGTTTTTGAAGTTTAGTATATTGTTTTTATGTATTACTGCACACTGATGCCCCTTAGTCAACTGAGAAATGCTATTGGTTCTCTCAGAAATACCCTCCTTGCAGCACAAATTGCCAAGGTGCCTTTCTGTTTATGCTGTCTGTGCCATTCTCGGAGTTTCTTATATGCATGAAACCAACACTTCAATTGTGTTATTGGTGTCCTTTCTGCTACACTGTTGTGCCACTAAATTTTACTCATTTATTGCTGTCATTGCAGCTTGTATACTTTGCCCTTTTGAAAAGCTTGTCAAGTCTAGACTGGTACATCAGGATTTAAAGAAATGTATGCTTTTCTACTATGGCCTATGATGTTACATATAAAGTGCTAGCAAAGTGCCTTCTTAAGTGTCATGACATCGTATTTGACATTGTTTATGATCTTAGATCTCATTTTTAGTTAACATTCTCGGTGAGCATATGCACAGTTAGACATCTTGTAACCTTGTTCAACGTTATTTAATGAAGTATTTAAAAAATAATGGTTTTTACTTTTATTGTTGTGTGTTTTTTGAAGTATTTATGCAAAATTTGTGTTCTGAAATTGATAACTGGAAATTTCCACATCCAATACTTCAACTAAACCAGGCATCTAAAGTTGAAAAAAAGAAAGAAGCATGTCTGGTATGATTCAATGAAATATGAAGAATAAGTTCTTTTTGATGCTTTTTCATTTTAAGCAATTATTTAGCACTACAGGTACAACAACAACCAGAGTTAAAAAAGAAGCAAACAACAATACAATATCTTTACTATGTATTTTACTTGGTGTAGACGTCATGTGACCTTGTTCAGCCCTGTTTAAACTAGTGTTTGCACAGGTAGTAAAAGTGCTACCCGGATAGATGAAATAATTTTGGAGCGGGTACCCGGGTACCCGAAAACTACCGAAACAGATGTTTACAAACAGGAGGCATAGTATTGTGTCGCTCAAGTGGGGATGATTCATCATTGAAATAAAGCGCAAAATATGTGAAAGAATGATCTGTTGACACTTCAAACTCAAAAGAAGGAACTTGGGCTAGACAGATTTTGTGTGAACATAACATGCACTACAGATTTATATCTCAATCACAGTTGTAATAACTAGGCCTAAAGTATTTTTTAATGTGCTACATTTTTTGAACCGGGTAGAGGAAACAAAACCCGGGTAGTAATGTGGCGGGCGGGTTTTCGGGTAACCCGTGCAAACACTAGTTTAAACAAAGTTTATATTGTCTTAAGAAGTATATCATTTTGCTTGCTATGTTATTGTGTTTTGTTTTGTTTTTTGAAGAATATATAAATAAGGTGTTTTCTGAAGTTGATTACTGCCAAGTACAATATCTAGTACTGCACCAAATCAGGCGTATACAATTAAAGCTTTTTTTTTGTTCTAATATCGACGAAGAAGCTGGTTTTGAAGTAAGTATTTCATACAAGTCTTGCATTTATTATGTCTTACAATAATCTACAGATTTGAAAAAGAAGCAAAGAAAGCTGGTATTTAAAAGCATAACAATAAAGTGCCTAGTTTTCCTGCTGTTGCTCAAAGATATTTTATTTATAAGAAGTTCTTAGAAAACATTTGTTGTATTGGGAGTTCAAAATAAACGACTTGTTTCATATTAAATTCTGCTTGTTTCAGCTTTCTAATTTTCCTCTTGGGTTAGCAACTTAGAACATGGACAGTACAAGCTACCATAGGAAAGTGGGCAACAATGCTCATTTATCTAGCAGTATTTGCTCAATTGTGGCAGAGAAAAGAAGTGCTAAACACATGGAGCAATTTTATTTTACCCAACAAATGAGGAAAAGAATTACCCAACAGTTGGAGAAAGTCCTGTGCTAAACACAGTTTAGCAAAAAGTGCTAAATTGTTCAGGACGTGCTATGTTTCTCCAACAAGTAGCAAAAATATTGCTCAATATTTAGCAATTTTTGCTCAACTGTTTTTAGAGTGTATACAGTGCGCCTAAGTTCCCATAACGTTCCCTCTCGAATCGCGGCACAAGGGGTGGTGAATATTAGTTTTTATCTTCACTCCGAGCAACGACAGTAATATATTTCATACCCATCGTTCAAGAATTGCCTCTACTTGTTTGTCAGACATCAATTCACGTAAATTATGCTGCAAGAATAGGCGTTTTGAGCAAAATACTTGATGTATTTTTGTTTCACCACTGTCTATATGTAACCAGCGGATTTGCTAAATTTTATTACCAGTGAGCTAGTTAATAATTCACCCGCATTGTGCACATGGCTACCGGCGCGTAGCCAAGGGGGCGGGGCGAAGAAAGAGCCGCCCCCTTGAGCATATTTTTGGTATTTTTTAATGTTTATTTTTTACAATATTGCTAGTGTTCCCCCTATTTACATGCGGTAAATAGGCCTGGGAAGTGTCCTTTCCAGCGATCTGGGAGGCATTTGGGGCAAAAAAATTTCGGGCGCTTCGCGCCAACCCATAGTGGTGAGGAGCGCTGAGAGTCTGTCTATGGGCTTCGACCCCCCTTGAAAAATTCCTGGCTACACCCCTGCTTGGCTATTTGCCCAACCTTTTTACCCAACAGTTTTTAGAGTGTAACAGTGCTTAGCCTTAGCGGTCCCCTCAGACCCTCATAAGTGGCGGTATAAGCGAGGCTGGGTAATGTCTATAATATTCCCGCCAGTTAACCACGAATGTGGTTTTGTCATTGCTGTGCAGACTAAACAAATGACAATTGGAGATAATTGTAGCATAAAAGACAACTTGGGCAATATGTAGTAAAAGAAAACGTTCTGGAAATGTTTCCTAGGATGTTATTTTTCGGCTGCACGAATTTCGGCTTTCTATCTCATTAGTACGACATATATGACAACTTGTGTGACATAAGTCTTGAAAAGCCCCATGCATACTCTACTATCCTTTCCCTCCACACCCACAAGACAAGCCCTCTGCAACATCAAAGGGACAAGCAGATAATTCTTAATGTAATACAAAATGGACAGTGGTGATTTTTCAATCTTGTTAAAGCAAATTCAAGGCTATATCATTAAAAGATGCTTCATTCGTTTGCCTATAATTTCGCAAATATGCCAGGGCTTCCGGCCTCCTCGACGGAATTTTAGTAATTTTTATCTATTATACGTTCTGCATTTTGTAACATCTATTCTGCAAAATCCGAGTCTGCAGTCTGCAGTCTGCAGTCTGCAAATTAGTACACCCGTCATTGATATGCCCTGGTTAGCTGAACATGTTTCGCACAATGAAGCATATAGTTAACCAGATGCAATACACCGGGTACTATCTCGGAAAATTCGACTTAATAAATTTACAAATATTAAAATATCGGAAACATGTACTTGTGTTGGAATGTTTAAGCAAGGGACTTCTGTGATTGATAATTAAAATCAAAACCAGACTGTACTGGACAAAACATTGCAATCGAATTCTCGAAGCTTCGATGAGTCAAATTTTGAGACTAGAAAGTCTGGGTTGTCGAAAGTCTTGCACTTCAGGTATGTGTGCCCAACGTAGACGACGCATGCATCGCTAAGTCAAATCGAGACAAGTTGTTCCTTCTTAGTTGAATTTTGGTTGGTCATAATCCTTGATTTTCGAATCTCAAGGTTTTTCGTATTCTCATTGTCACCCCTCAACATAAATTGAAGGATTTTGATGCTCAAAATCACTTCTTGAAAAGTACGTGTGGGAATCTATAAGAATAAATTACGATATCAAAACAATGCATAGAGACTGTCTAAAATATGAAAAAAATATTCGATTTGCAGCTCAGCGCATGCGGGGCATTTTCAAATTGACCCAATCAAATGTGGGAATTTCAAATTAAGACCAATCATGAAGAAGCGATTCTCTTTCACGTCCGAATGTGTGCGAAATTTTTTTTTCTGCACTTTAAAAAAGGTATGACTAGCAATCAGTAGCACTGAGTTGCGAAGGCGTGTCGTAGTAGCGCCAATTCCTGCAGGCCGCAGGCGGGAGGAGCCGGCCGGGGAGGTGGCAGAAAGCTTGGTTGATTTAGCTCCGAGGTATTTTACGCGGGTGATTTTCGTCTGGAAATTCGAAGCGCACTAGGCTATAGCACGTTTTGAGAGAATAAATCGGCATGCTGAGTGTATAAAATAGCCAAAAAATAAGACTTTGAGTTTTGGACGGAAAATTGGGGACCTTACTCCCACTCAGTGTAAAATGAATGAATTCACGGCAGTGTGTATAAGTAGGCCAGGATACTATGCAGTTGCGCCCGGTCAAATTAGGGTATTTACGGTGGCTCTACAGGCAGAAATGAAGGATCAGCGTACGTGCATCTTCGTTGCTAAAATGTTGTTCATATCGTGGCCGAGACTTTGTACTAGCTACTGTATTTGACTCTAATGGGCAGAGAGTTACCACGGGACTCTTGGGAGTACATAACCCGTCGCGATTTACGTACACTAATCGAATGTTTTTGCTTATTCAAAAGTGCAAAATGCATTTCACTGTGAACCCACCATAGAGAAAAATCAGGTTCAACTCGAAAATTGCTAAAGTCTGGACAATAAAAGACACTCGCCGATAAAGTTTAAGTTTGTTTTTAAGATTCTGATCACTTTTATTTCTGTATCTAATTCAGAAGGGTTCCTCGACGGAATTTTAGTAATTTTTATCTATTATACGTTCTGCATTTTGTAACATCTATTCTGCAAAATCCGAGTCTGCAGTCTGCAGTCTGCAAATTAGTACATCCGTCCGGAGGCTTGTCCACGGTCCTCCATCAGAGCGTTGCCCGCTAAAGCCATAAGGGGCCCTTAGGCGGGCTCTTAGACTTCTCACCCTCGGGGAAAGTCGTCATATCCCAGTGAAGCCCTCCAACACCTGCCTCACTTTCAAAGCGGTGTTTTGCCGGCCCCTGGTCCTCATCAAGGCTTCATGCCTTCGTTGATCGCGGGTTGAGGATTTGTGTTCACAAAAGAAAGCTAGTGTTACAACCGATAATGTAAAAATCAACCGATAATGTAAAAACCACCGATAATGTAAAAAAAATTTACCGATAATGTAAAAAAAAAAATACCGATAATGTATAAAACTCTTTGAACCGATAATGTAAAAAAAAAAATAACCGATAATGTAAAAACTCTCGTCCACCGATAATGTAAAAAAAAAAGAAATTACCGATAATGTAAAAACTGTTCTAAAGACGTTTTCATATGGAATTGGAAACATGAAATTTTATCCAGAAAGTCATATGTTAATTCATAAAGGTCGTAGGTCATTCCCAGGGGAAGGGGCTCTCACCCCTAGAGACCTATAGTGGGAGAGATTGGCCAACCATTGTTCTCAGATACGCATTCTGATTGGACGAAATGTATGGGCACCATTTTGGAGCCAAAGTACGAGCTTGCAAGATCATGTGTCGCCTATGTGCATTCGAGAAGTAGTGCGGGCTGTACGTACGGGCGGATGTACTCATCCTATGTAAGATAAAGATGTTTTGTTTCCAAAATTGCGGCCGGGTTGTGCTGCATTTGGATGCACGAACAGACCAGAAAAGGGTACAAATTGTATAGATTCCCATCCTGTACAAAAGGAAGGCTTCGGTGGGCTCCAAAAGTTAGAAGGTTCAATTACAATCCATCAAATAGCGATCGCTTATGCGATGTAACTTTACAGTATACAACTTAGTAGTACATGTAGGCCTAACGTTAGAGTAGGCTTAGTCTTAGAGTTAGATTACGACGTTCTGTACAAGGCCTAGCCTATACCGTATATATACGACGGTTCCGTCTCTGTATTCCGACTGCTTGATATTCCAACACATAAACTCAAATACAACTCCTAAAACCCTTTGGCCTAACCGGCTAACCCTAATCCTAATACTAACCCTATTGGAAAGTTGTCGGAACATCCCCATAGAGACGATGGAATCATAGGCGTAGGAAGCTTTTCGAGACGGGGGGGGGGGGCTGACATGAGGCTAGAATTCAATAGGGGGATTTAGCCATCAGGCGACTTGAGACTTCTTTATTTTTCAGGGGGGAAAACGGTCTTTTCCCGGGAAACTTCGGCTAAACGAGCCTATTGAATTGTAGCGGCATTAACTTCGGATCGCCGTCCTGGGAGAGGGGTCTAAGGGGAGGGAGTGTCCTCCTTTCCTTTGGAAAATTTTCGGGTATTTGAGGGTCCTCAGATGCAATTTGGTGCAACATTTTTGACAAACTTTAAGGAAAATTACTGCAAATTTTTGACATTTCTTACAGAAGAGACAAATAAGGGGGTTTTGCCCTTGGATCTTGGGGGCAAAAGCATACTTCAGCCCTCACATTTTTGACTGGGGGGGCGGGGGGGGGGGGGCTAAAGCTCCCCGCCCCGCTTCCTAAGCCAATGGTTGGAATACCAGAGCTGCAGTCCCCAGTCATAGGTGTAGGAACAGTGGCCTATTTAGGGGTTCATTGGGCCATGCCCCCACCCCTCACTGATGCCGATTTTTTTACTTCCTAAAGATACGTAAATTTTTTAACACAAATTTTACTGCTAATGGTAGCATATGTGGAACCAGATTTCATGTAAGGACACCTTATTTTTCAAAAATTTTCAAAGGGAAGGGGGCACCTCATTGGGCCATGGTTCCCCTTCACTGATGCCGATGTTTTTGTTTTATTTCCTAAAAATACGTCAATTTTTTAACACACATTTTACCTCAAATGTAGCATATGTAGCAGAAGATTGCATGTAAGGAAACCCAATGTTTCAAAAATTTCCATAGGGGAGGGGGACACAATAACAGATCAAACATTGCTCCTGGATGTATTAGTAGCGTGAGAAAACTGAAAAATTTGCGTAACTTTGACTTTGATGTAGGTTTTTACATGGAATACATCCTGGTCAGTCACAATTTTATAAAACCTTGGCCTAGGCCTTTCCATAAAATAAGAAAGTCTCACTAGGAAGTGCTCCCCTATATTTACCCCTTCCCACAGACCTCTCCTGAAACTTTCACTAAATAATGAAAAATCTTAAATGATTAGTTCAACTTGCTTACAACTTTCCATAAATAGCACCATTTTCTATGTATGCCATCCTGCATTAACGTACTAGTAGTTTTCTCAGAAAGAAGGGGTAGACCCAACCCAGAATAGACTGACACCCCTTTCTTACCAACACAAAAATAAGACACACTAAAATGAGATTTTTAAAATAAAATCACTTTTAAAACTGTCAAAATAGCCTTCACCATTCTGCATTTTCGTCACTTTCTATTAGCAAAAATTACTCAAAAGGGAGGGTGTTATTCCCTCCCACTAGACCGCTTTTCTTGCACCGGGTGACAAACTAAAGGACCCGGCAGACAGTGCCAGCCAGAGTCAACCAAAACTAATGATTGTCTCAAGAGAACAGAACGCTGTAACTCACTTTGTTATACATTTTGTACGGAAAACTGTGCCCACACAGTGTACATGATATCTGGTATAGGTGACATTTGGCTCCAAAATGGCGCCCATGAAATAAGTTGGCCAATCTCTCCCACTATAGGGTCTCTGCTCACCCCTATTTTACAGCGCCCTCTTGCAGGTATATTTCTCTTAAAAAGGTACATTGAAAGACAGCAGAACAATTAAAGGTCACTTTTTCTCAATTGTCTAGGCCAAATACATAATGCTATCATATTTCTCCTTCAGATACTTAAGCGCCCTCACTCTCTGTTGTTCCGCAAGCTCACCAAAAAGAACATATCTACGATAAAAAATATCATGAACCATATTTTATTACATGAACGTGGGTCATACTGATGGCACAGCTTGTTTGCCTAGGTCTATGGCCCAATAGAGGGCGCCCTCTAATAAAAACCAGATATTTCAAAAGCTAAAGGACTGAAAATTATATTTTTGAAATGAGCATGTCAGAAAACCCAGGAGTGTTATTAGTGCAATCGAAATCATATTCCTGAAGTTTAATTGGTAACCATCTAGTATGAAAACTGGGTGTTTTGAAATACCTAGAATATGCTCTTGGGGACACTGACCCTAAAAAGTGGGCCTCTTGACAGCCCGCACATCCCACTACGACCGAGAGACGGGACGGCTGACTTCGGATCTGTGGTCAACGTGGTCGATAACCTCTAGGATGCAATTTTTATCAAGCGTGAGTAGCTGCGATTTCATCCCCTTCTTCCCCTGGGGCGGGGAACGGGTGAGAGGGAATAACCTTCTTTCAGCTTCAGAATAACGATAATAACACTCCTGGGTTTTCTGACATGCTCATTTCAAAAATATAATTTTCAGTCCTTTAGTTTTTGAAATATCTGGTTTTTATTAGAGGGCGCCCTCTATTGCGCCACAGACCTATGCAAATAAGCTGTGCCATCCATATGACCCACCTCTGTGCAATAAAATATGTTGCAGTCCTTTCATGATATTTTTATCGTAGATATGTTCTTTTTGGTGAGCTTGCGGAACAACAGAGAGTGAGGGTGCTTTAAGTATATGAAGGAGAAATATAATAGCATTATGTATTTGGCCTTGACAATTGAGAAAAAGTGACCTTTAATTGTTCTGCTGTCTTTCAATGTACCCTTTTAAGGGAAATATACCTGCAAGAGGGCGCTGTAAAATAGGGGTGAGAGCCCCTTCCCCTGGGGTATGACTTAGACCATTTTGAATTAACGTATGACTTTTTGGATAAAATTCCACGTTTCCATACCATATGAAAACGTCCTTAGATCAGTTTTTACATTATCGGTAATTTTTTTTACGTTATCGGTTGTTTTTACATTATCGGTAATTTTTTCTTACATTATCGGTCGTTTTTACATTATCGGTTGATTTTTACATTATCGGTTGTAACAGCTAGGATCGCTTTTGTTCTGCCCTTGGCCGGCCCACACATATAAGCGATGTGTGTCTACCCTGCATATAAACACGTGCTCTTATTTTTTCTTTAAGTCATCTATGGCAAGGCTTTGTCATGCCATAGACATGGGGGAGGACATTTGCCCACCTCTTTTAGTGAAAGAGGACGATAAGCTGAAAAGGTCTGTAAGCACGGGACTAGCGTGTAAAGGAAATGTTTATAGGCCTAAGGAAAGACAACGTTTGTCACTTGGTACAAGTTTGGTCCTGCCGGCAGACTAAGTCCACTTTTTTGAGTAAAAAAAAAATGTTTAAGAGGATCACTAAAATATTTCTTCCAGCAAACATGCGTGAGCGAATACACCACATATCTAATATCTTTACGGGGAGGTTACTCTGTTTTGCATTACATAGACCATTACAGCTGTACAGAAAATTGTTATGCCATTTGTACCGTCTATTAGAAATTCTCTTATTCTCGGGGTGAGGGCGTCATAACAAGTATGTGTGACACTAAATGTCTTTAGTTTGTACAAGTTACCATAAGCATAATAAGGGGTCTAGTTGAAATATAAGCACTCTCTTAAATATGGCGGACATGAGTTAGAGTTAGAGTTAGATGAGGTTTTACGGGCGAACATGAGGAGAAGGAAATTACGATTTTACTCTGAAATAATTTGTGATTATTGGCATGAAAGGGCCGGGATACAAAAACCCATCATGTAAGGACGAAAGAGATTGGGAGTTGGAGTGCCCCTAACTGCTGGCGTGGGGTTCAGGGGCATTTCGTAGAGACCCCGGTTGAAGAAGCATCGGAAGTTCAGAAGGTGGTTTAAACAATACCGAATGAAGCATTGAACTATCGTCAACTGTAGCATACTGAAAAGAACTCAGTATCTTCAACTGATATTGTAGAGAGTAGAGAATTGTAGAGAAATTGATATTGAAAATGAAACATCACTAAAAGAAAAAGTGAAAAATTGTACAGTTTTGGAAGTACGTAGATTGAAAAATTTCATATATATTGAAAAGTTTGGTAAATTCCATAGAGAACACAAATGCAAGGCTTGAAAAGTGTCAGAATTCTTTTTGCATCACGAATTGTTCCTAACCGATAGAAGACATTGGATACGGAACTTATCTTTGTCACTTAAATCCATTTTCCATTCATTATACGATTTTTTTACCTTTAAAATCGTAAGTGAAGGAATACACAGAGCATGTTGTCTTGCGATTTACGGTAACACACAAAGGATCTTTGGACATGTTTAAGAATGTTACAAGTGACCAAAGTCGAATTGCAATTACTTAATGTGTAAACACAGTGCTTTTCGGAAAAGAAAATTCTAGCTTTTTACCCCAGTTTGGTACAGACCCTAGGCTAAATTGCAAACTCAATTTCTAATGAAAGTCTTCCAACATTACCAGCCATCTTGGGTCTAATTGCATCAAAATCATGGTGTCTCTACTGAGGTTTAGATAGCGTCGTTCGTTCAAAAGTGGCAAGCCTATGTACGGCTTTACAAATGGTACCGGTATCACATTTATCAGAACATAACCACACATGTAATTTGGGATTCTCAATCTTAGCTCCTCCCATAACCTAAGACTATTAACAAAATTGCTCAACAAATACTATCAAACACCACTACCGGCACTGCCCCTCGGAGGTGAATTTGACACATTATACCTTCTTTCGCATTCAATGCATATAGCGTACGCTTTGAATTGTAAAGTTTAATTTACGCGATATTTTTGTGGATGTTTTCCAGGAAATAGTTTTATAATTTCGCGTACAATTACATCTTTATACTCAAGAAAGCAACGAAGACTAGGTCCATAACAGTTAAAACCCCTGTTTGGTCCATATAGACCTTCCAGCTTCTTCTGCGTTATATTTCCTTTATCGATAAAGCATTTTGAAACACCGCCATCTATCAGCACCAGAAATGAAGATAGAAACAGGTCATTGTTTGTCCCACCTATTTGGTACGTTTATGTACGCTTGTATACACACCTGTACAGGTGCAACTGGAATGCATTACTGTAGCAGAGAAATATTTTTCTGTTTACGCGCCAATATCAATTCTACCTCGCCATTACACTACACTACGGTCTTACGTGAGAAAGTATGAGCAGTTGATCGCTTCAGTGTGTGATTGCGGTTGGAAGAGTGAACATCGATAGCCGGTGCTCCTCTTCAGTGTAAGCTCACAGCACTGATGTCTGTTACAGGCTCTGTGCTGTGACTTGCGGCTTCAGTATTACGTAATACTGCTTGTGCATCTGGCCGTGTCTTCAGACTGGCAGGAATGCAGAGGCTGCAGTATTGCTTTTTGGCTTTGATTGCAACAAGTTGAATAGGAGCGAATTAGTTGCTCCGTTGTTACTAGTCAGTTTATACCGTTGGAACCTCCAGCAGGTAAGTTGTACCGAATTTCTCGTTCTAACCGGCATAGCTTAGACTATAGTGTTGAAGCCTGGCCCACAGGGCATTACAGGCATACTATCAGTATTTAATAGTGTCTATTAATCTTCCCACAGGGAATTAAAGAGTAGCCTAGATAAATAGCTAAGGCTAACTTTATTGCTGAAGCCTGGCCCACAGGGTATCAACAGGCATATTATTACTACATTTTACCGTCCCACAGGGAATTATAACTTGGCCAGTAGGCCTGTCTGTGTCATTCGTAGTGGGTTTTCCCTCAGGGAGTTAGTTTACAAACAGCATTGCATCTGTAGTATAGCCAGCAGGTCCCACAGGGAATTTCACAGGCTAGCTGTATTGTGTCGCACCTCAAATTATGGAAGGTGACACTGAGTCTGACATGTTTGGATTGACACAAAGTCCTACCCCAAGTAAAGAAGGAAACAATGAAACTTCACCCTTGGAGGCAAATGTTACGGCCACAGGCCATAATCTTAAACAAATGGTCATGCAAATGCAAAGTCAGATGCAAATTTTGGTACAAAAGATAAACCAGGGTGAAACATCAGGACAGAATCAGGCTAAAGGCACTGATATTGCAGGGCCCTCCACTCAAGCTATGGAGGATGCCATTGATTTGGACTATGAGGACGAAATTCAGGAGTTGCTTAATGCAACACAACCATCAGACCCTAAGGGTGAGGTAATTGAGGTGGAAAATGTGCCTGCCGAAGAGTTGTGTGTAAATGTTACAGGTGCCGAAGAGTCAATACTAGATTCAATCGCGGCAGATTTGAACTATGATTCAAAAACAGGCAGTAATGTTGCGCAACCGCTTGCCAACCTGCTAAATAATATGTGTACACGTAAACTGCCTCAGGCAAAACTTAAAGAAAAATTGGAAAAGTATCAAAGACCTGATAACGTAGCTGCTCTGCAAGTAACTCAGGTAAACCGATTAGTGTGGGATAATCTGCAAACTGCAACAAAATCTAGAGATATATCCTTGCAAAAAATTCAAAATGCTAATTTGAAGGCAATGATAGCATTGGCTAACCTTCTAAATGAGGCACTAATAGGAAAGTCTGCCATAAACAAGGAAAACTTGATGGCTAAGCTCACAGATGCCCTAGCATTGATGGGCTCTAATAACATAATTGTAAACACTCTCCGACGAGAGTTGATAAAACCGGAGATAAAACCGGAGTTTAAAGCTATATGTGCTAAGGCAGAACCAAGCTCTACTTACCTGTTTGGCGACGACATTTCGCAACAAATAAAAGATATAGCTCATGCCAACAAATTAAGCAAACGGTACGTTACAAAAACTAGAGGCAATGCTAGAGGTTCTACACGGTTTAGAGGCTTTAACAGGTCCAGCAACCGAGGAGCAAGCCGTGGAAACTGGAGATTCCAGCCTTTTTTAGGCCAACAACACGTGCCGTACGACAAGCAGGCACGGAAGAACCCACCGAAAACACAGAAATATTAAAAGGTGAGGTAAGTTCTTGCCCTCAGACATTGCTTAAAAGTAACACTTTTATAGCTGGCAGGTTAAAACATTTCTTGCCACAGTGGCAGAAAATTACTCAAGATGGAGTAATTCTTAAGTGTGTTACAGGGTATGAGATTGAGTTTGATGAAGAAAGGCCACTTAATTATTCGAAATCGAAATGCATTTATTCACCATTGAATAAAGCTGAAGAAGTACTCTTAGAACAGGAGATTGATAAATTGTTGGAAAAGGGGGTTCTGGAGGAGACTTCACATGCTGAAGGAGAATTTATATCCCCCGTATTTTTCAGACCAAAGCCGGATGGCTCCTTCCGAATGATTTTAAATTTGAAAAAGTTTAACGAGAGTGTTGAGTATTACCATTTCAAAATGGACTCTCTACAGGCCGCTCTTACATTAATGGGGCCCCACTGCTTCATGGCATCAATAGATCTAAAGGATGCGTATTACTCTGTACCAGTGGATAACTCGTGTAGAAAATACCTTAGACTTCTGTACAAGGATCGCTTGTTTCAGTACACATGCCTTCCAAATGGCCTATCTTCTGCCCCTAGAATATTTACAAAATTGCTTAAACCTGCACTAGCAGAGTTAAGGAAAAGGGGTGTTTCGTGTTTAAGTTACATAGATGATATTTTCATCCAAGCAAACACAAAAAATGAATGCAAAAATGCAGTTAGTATGGCAGCAGAACTTTTTCAGAAACTGGGATTTGTCATTCACCAAGAAAAATCCGTTATGGAGCCAAGGAGAGAGTTGACTTTCTTGGGCTTCGTGCTTAACTCAGAAAGTATGACACTCAGACCCAAACCAGAGAGAATCAGCAATGCACTCTCTGAAATTTCGAAATTTAAAAGGAAGTACAAGAAAAGTGTCAGAGAACTAGCCCATGTCATAGGCATTTTAGTTTCGTTGTTCCCTGGGGTTAAATATGGCCCCTTTTATTATAGAGGCCTAGAAACTGTCAAATGTCAGGCATTGAAAGCTAACAAAGGAAATTTTGAAGCAAACATTAGTATGACATATGACGCCTATCAAGAATTATCCTGGTGGGAAGTTAATCTTCCATTGGCATGGAATCATGTCCTGCCCAATGACCCCGACATTACCATAGTAACTGATGCATCGTCTATTGGTTGGGGTGCTTACTGCCCAACCTTTTCCACCAAAGCTCAAGGTAAATGGCCTGACACAGAAAAAAGGCTACATATTAATGTGCAGGAACTAACTGCTGTTTATAATTCACTCCTAATCCTAACGGGAGAAATAAAAAATAAACACATAAGAATTCTCACTGATAATACAACAACAGTTGCGTATATTAACGCCATGGGCGGAACACATTCCATTATGTGTAATGAGAAAACAAAATTGATCTGGCAATGGGCTATGTCACAAAACAACTGGCTATCTTGCTCTCATTTACCTGGTAAAAGTAATGTTTGTGCTGATAAGTTATCAAGAAACTTCAAAAATAACACTGAATGGCAGCTACAGCCAAATATTTTCCAAGCAGTGTGTAACCTGTGGGGAAAACCGCAGATAGACTTGTTTGCTTCGAATGTAAATAAGCAATTAGAAATCTTTGCCTCTTGGAAGCCACACCAGAATGCGTTACACATAGATGCATTCTCGTTTAACTGGCATGAATATTATTTTTACGCCTTTCCTCCTTTTGCTTTAATCGCCAGAGTACTGCAGAAGATAACGAAAGACAAAGCCAAGGGACTTGTCATAATGCCAGTCTGGCCAACGCAGACTTGGTTTACAAAGCTTTTTGCAATGATCATTGCTACACCCAGGCTCCTCCCGAAGGGAAAACATGTGCTTCTACTGCCCAATGTTCCAGGGCAAATACATCCATTACACCAGAATCTTCAACTTCTGGCATGCCTAGTCTCAGGAAGAGATTCAGACGTGATAAGATTCCAGAGGACACTGCCTCCATCATCCTGTCATCATGGAGAGACTCCACTAAGAAACAGTATCAAACTTACCTTACCAAGTGGGAACAATTCTGCACTAGAAGAAAAATTAATTCAATTTGCCCATCTGTAACTCAGGTGTTAGAGTACCTGACCTATCTCTACAAACTGGATTTAAGCTACAGCACGATTAACACAGCTCGCTCAGCCTTATCAGCATTGCTGGATTATGATGCTAACGTTTCTGTAGGATCACACCCACTTGTTACTCGATTCATGAAGGGAGTATTTGAGCTAAGACCACCAAAGCCGAGATATAAAGAGACATGGGACATATCTACTGTACTGAGGTATCTCAGATCACTTTACCCTACTAGTGAATTGTCTCTAAAGCAATTAACCCTTAAGTTAGTTATGCTCGTTGCCCTAATAACGGCACAGCGTTTGCAGACACTGCAAGCTCTTGATATAAGAAATATGGTTTTGAAACCAAATGAGGCTGTATTCTTAATACCTAACCTGCTTAAGCAGTCACGACCTGGTAAGAAGCAGCTACAGGTTGTTCTGCCTCCCTATAGACAGGATCAGACAATAGATGTGTATCAATTACTTATGAGGTATATAGAGGTAACAAAAATAATTAGAGGCACAGTAACACAGCTGTTTATAACGTATGCTCGGCCTCACAGACCTGCATCAAGAGACACATTGTCACGCTGGATACGTGAAGTCATGAATGCTTCTGGAATCGATGTGAGCAAGTACAGTGCACACAGTACAAGGTCCGCAGCTGTATCTGCTGCTAAATGTAAAAATGTTCCTATCGAAGCCATCCTTCAAACAGCTGGATGGGCATCAGAAAGCACTTTTGCCACATTCTATAATAAACCTTTAGAAAATCCTCCAGGTTTTGCTGAAACCCTGTTAAATCAGTAACCAGGAAGTCAGTAATTTGAAGTTACGTAGCAACTTGAAAAGTCTAAGTTGTAGTTTCTGTAAGACAGAAGTGGGAGAAGCTAAGTTGGAATTTCTTTTTTCAAAAGTTCATTCATGAAGACTGCCCGAAGCAGGGCTTGTTTCAGTTATACTGTTGTATTCAATAAAGTCGTCAGGAACGTAAACATCTGAACATTGTGTTTCTGTCATGCTTTGAACACTGCTTTAAAGTCTCACGTAAGACCGTAGTGTAGTGTAATGGCGAGGTAGAATCGCCTAATTGAACGAGTCCTTAGGATGAAGTTTGATTAAGATTCTACCGAGACATTACACGAACGGAGGGATTACGTGCCCTCCCAATTATCGAAAGTTTCTTAAAGCCCGCCCGGATGAATGTGTAGAGTGTTCAATCGCATGACAGCCTTTGAAAACTGAAGCGATCAACTGCTCATACTTTCTCACGTAATCCCTCCGTTCGTGTAATGTCTCGGTAGAATCTTAATCAAACTTCATCCTAAGGACTCGTTCAATTAGGCGATTGATCAAGAAATTAAATTCAAGAGAGTAACGTTAGTGCTAGGCTGTATAACAACAGATACTGAAACGTATATACAATTACCTGAAGGCTAAATAATATTCTGAGCCACGTTCTTTTGGCTTTTAATTCTAGCCATTATCGGAAGATTAATCGGATTATATCTCTAAGTTAATTTTCAGGAGCTACACAGAAGATGGTTTGTATTTAGGTATTGAAAAGGTTATTCTATATTTTAATACTTTTCAGTTTTGAGTTTTTTTTTTTTCTGCCAGAGTTTTAATTTAAAACTTCGTGGAAGCGATCCGTCTTCCCTTGACCATAATGGTAAAAAGTTAGTTAGCCTAATTATAATTTGAGAAAAAGATACTTTAGATCAAATCTTTGCCTAGTCTTTACCTGCTTAAACGGTAGTTGTTTGAAGGATTGAGCGCCGTGGCGGTCTATCCCAACCCTAGACTAGGCCTACTCGTAATGTTTTGGACAGTCTAGGCCTAACTGAACGTTAAAATTGCCGACGAGAGCCGTCATATAGTCAGGATGACCAAAAAAAAGGGGGTTTCAATTGACATCCCGTCTGTCGAAAAGATAAAACACTTGACTTCTAATATTCAGGTAAATTTTGCGGCTATACACAGCGAACATTTGCTCCAATATTGGTTTAAGATTTGCTCGTTTGAAAAATTGTAAGTTAACTGTTATTCAGGTTTCTTAGTTACGGGTACGGGTTGGCCGTTAACGTTCGCCGAGAGCCAACATAGACGAGCAAGTGAAGCCGTTCGTGAGAGTAACACAAAATTACTATTCTCTTTGTAAATTTTTTACAACTTTGTATGTAGTCTAGGTTACTTAGAATTGACGTAGGCCTAGCCCTACGAATACGATTATTATAACGCTTTCAGAGAATGCTGACCTAATCTGTCTCACTCCCGGCAAATTTCATGGATTTTCATGGCAAATTTGGAGTCCCTGGATTGTTATTTTATTTTTTAAGGGCTTGTCAATCCACACTTGGTTTGATGTAAAAAGATGAAACAATGTGGCCTTGGCCGGGCATACCTAAAAGAAGGCCTTAACATTCTTTAATAAAATCAAATGTAGGGCATATTTCTTTCTTTTGTAGGCTAGGCCTAGTTTCCATCCTTAAAACTGAAAACAAGACTAATCAACGTGTCCACTGCTGTGCATATCTTAATTGCACTAGAAATAGCCTAGGCCCTAAAGGTTTAATTTCCTACGAGGGTCTACAGCCACCCTGGAAAAGAGGGGGACTTAAAAAGTGATTTTTCTTCTTTTAAATTACAGTTGAAGTCACAAAATTTGAGAAAAACACTTCAATTGAGGCAAATGTCATGAATATGTATATCAGAAAAATCAGTTAGGCCTAAGTTAAATTTTTCATGAAATGATGAGTATATATCTTGAATGAACTGTTGTATAGTATGGATACACAAACATTATTTATCTTCTTATCTTTACCTTTGTATATTAAAACTTCAATCAATAATGCAAGACCAAAGGCATTTACTTCATATAAACTTTGTCCATAATAAGAATTTAAAAGTATACTTGATGTTTCTACTCTAAAACCATTTTTCCCCCATTGCCATTGCCTCTTTTATTCAGTGGCGCCGCCAGGCTTTGGTGATTGGGGGGGGGGGGGGGGGCACAACAGATGATGTCGTAAAGGCACTCCAGTTAACCTCCCAAGTAAGCGCCCGATGCGTTTTTTGTGTGCTCCCTGCGTTTGTACACAGTGGGGATCCTTCCTTTGTCAGGTGTCACTACACTAAGGTGCCGTCCTGGGGGAGGGGTCTAAGGGTGTCCCCCTCCCCTTTGGGAAATTTTTGTTTATTTAAGATTGTTTAGATGCAAAATGGTGCTATATTTGTGATATTTTTTGAGCTGATCACACACCTGTATGGCTGGAAAATGTCCCTAATTTAGTGAATTCTAATTTTTCCGACTGGTTGGATGTTCTTTCCAACTGAATGACGACGCTTAAATATTCCCCTTTTTTTATGCTGCCTGCGTTTGCATACAGCAGTGAGGATCCTTTCCTTGTCACTACATAAAGGTGCCGTCCTGGGGGAGGGGTATAAGGGGAGGGGCGGTGTCCCCCTCCCCTTTGAGAAATTTTTGCTAATTTAAGGTTTCGTAGATGCAAAATGGTGCTATCTTTGGAATATGTTTGGAGCTGATCATATATGGCTGGAAAATGTCCATAACTTAGTGAATTCTAATTTTTGGTTAAGTGAAAGAGGAGAGTATGTTGTCTAAGAGAAGAAAATGTTGTCAACAAACCTCCTGAAGACTCCCTTTTGGCTACTTTACCGCTCTCTATTCAGGCAAAGTTTTTACCCCAAAATACAGTGCGTGGAGTCCACAGAAACATTGTTGGACTATAACGAATTTTTCCTCCCCTTCATTGTGCATTATAAAAGGCATCTAAGGGGGGGGGGGGGGGAAGCCCATAGACAGATCGACTCTCAGCGCTTCGCGCCACCATGGGTTGGGGCAAAGCGCAAGAAAATTTTGGCCCCAAATGCCTCCCAGATCGCTGGAAATGGCACTTTCTAGGCCCATTTACCGCATATAAGTAGGGTTAACACTAGCAATATTGTAAAAGTAAACATTAAAAATACCAAAAATATGTTCAAGGGGCGGGGGCTGCCCCCATCGCCCCCCCCCCCCCTTGGGTACGCGCCTGCCATCTATACCGATAATGGCTGCGCGCAAAGCGCTTAGTAATTTTTATTAAAAATGTAAAACAGCAAATACGTAATTTCAACTTTCCAAATCATGCTACAACAACTTAGACTGAAAGATCCCATATTGATGCTATAGGTCTCTAAAGATGTTGTTACTGTTACTATAATTCCATGTATTATCACCTTAATAATGGTCATGAGATGGAGTGCAAACCGTAAAGCATGCGCACAAAGCGCGCGAAATTTTCCATTAAATAAGATTTCCATGACAAAACCTGCATTCAGAATCTGCATCGAAACACTTTCAATTGCCCAACAAAGATACTTGCCACTTAAAAAGCCAGTCTTTTACCTGGTAATTCGTAAACAGCTTTCAACTTTTCCTGCAGTGCTTCTCCGGGAGTTGCTATCAGAAGATATTGATAATAAACACATTGTGGTAAGGTATGAAGCGCGCGGAGCGCGCGAATTTTTTGATAGTTTGCGAAGGATTTGCGAAAATTCTGATAGTTTGAGAAACTTTTGTGATAGAAAATGATTAAACAGATCTATCACTCGGTTAAAGCACACCTCACCCTACGTACCCCCAACAGAAATCTATAGCTTAATCGCCTTTTGGGATCATTTTAAAATTTTCAAACATTTTTCACTGGGGGGGGGGGGGCGCGTGCCCCCCGTGCCAGCGCCACTGCTTTTATTAAACCTTGTCCCACCCCAACTGTAGTTGTTTTAATTTGACTTTGAATGGTTAGGCTATGTGAAAGAAAATGATTGAAGCCAAACATGGTACGTTTGTGTAGACTTTAAGGGGAATTACAGTACGTGGCTCGGCATATCTTATTCGCATGTTTCGCACTGCAGTCTAGTCTATTCTATATGTCAGCTAACACTGCCGACGTTAGCGGCTGACAAATGTCAAGCTAAGCCGCTTACTTTTGCCTTCATAGACCTGACCATTTTTGCCGGATACGTTAAATCAGTTTTTAACTTTTTAAGCTACATTGATTTAATATTTGCTCGTGTTAAGTGTTGATTTACTAAGAAGTAGGTCTAGTTTGTGCTTTTTAGACTATTTTGGTATTTAATTCCCCTGATGCTAAAAGTTTGATGTACAACCAAAGCTTTTCATAGATGGCTACAGCGGTCGATCGTGGGCATTTGTAAAACATGAAACCAGCCAAAACCATCCAAAACCACCCAAAAACAGCCAAAACCAGCCAAAACCACCCAAAACCATCCAAAACCAGCCAAAACCACCCAAAACCAGCCAAAACCAGCCAAAACCATCCAAAACCACCCAAAACCAGCCAAAATTGCGCACTGCCATAATCATGTATTCCACAACAAAACCCAATGCTTATATACCCTCAACCAATGCTTATATACCCTGTGTTGAGGGTATATAAGCATTGGGACTTCACTGTTAGCACAAATTAGTCAAACATTGTCTGATACGCCTAACCCAAGTTAGTCAAAGGCGTTTGACTAATTTTGTACCAATTGACTAGATTTCTGACCAATTTTCAACCTCTTTGACCAATTTTTTACCAATAATAATTGGTCCATCATTGTGCAATTAGTCAAATATCATTAGAAATTGGTCAAAATGAGTGACTAAAATGGGTTAGGCGTATCAGACAATGTCTGACTAATTTGTGTTTACAGTGTAAAGGACCCGGTAAGGAATTCACGGGATTTCCCCATCAGCTTGGCTGGCGTCCAACTAACCCGGTAGACGTATGTGTCTTGAGGGCGGGCTGCTTGCCAAGGCAGGCACGTGCAGCTGCGCGGGTCATGTTTCACTCGACAGAATTTTCGGGTAGCTACTCGCAGTTTCCAGCCACGCGTGAGCGAGACAAGTGTGAGCGGCGAGCTCTCGCCAAGCAGGCACCTGAGCCCCCGCCGGCTGCCCGGCACCCGCTTAGGATATGCTTGTGAATGCTCACATACGTACAGTGATTGAGGCAGCCAGCCGTCCAGCCGTCCTTTGCACGGCCGGTTTCCCAAAATGACGGCCTATATTTTCGTACACGGCTTTCAAAATATACATGAAGCCGTGCACCAATTCTCCCAAGCTTCCAGTATACATATTAAGACTGTTTGAAATAAGCGTCCGAGACGACAATTTCTCCAACCGGAAGACCTTTTCATCTTCCCTAGTTTTCAGCGGGACTACAAGCGTGATTTTGTTCAAATCACAATTCTAGTAACATGCATACACATCTCTTCTTGTACATCGGAATTCTGATAGCAACACATATTGAGTCAATGCAGTAATGCGTTGACTTTAACTACCGTCGATGTACTTGCCATACGAAAATCATATCAACTGAATTGTGTGGTCAGTGCTATTGCTCACAACGTAACTGCCGTGTTGCATGTTATGCTGCGAGCGCTTGATACCATACATTTTACAATGTAGTCTGTCCGTAGGATCACACTGTTCTCACACAAACATGACACTAGCTTAGGTTCGATATATCTCCATATATAAATACGTTAGGATAGCGTATGAGCTAGTGTGGGTGTTTGTGGATAATAAATGATCGTGCAAGAAAAGTACTGAAGTAAAGGTTCCGAAAATATTACGAGGGGCTTAGTTAGAGTGATTTACACATACCTCATAATTAATTTATGAAATGTTTGTCACTCTTGATAATTTTGGATGTTTTTAAGTTTGCCATCGAAGATTTCTACCCTCAGACTGTGGCACTGCATATTTAGTGTGTACAGTACTACAGTAGAAATGAAACTTGTAAGGATCAAAAGAGTGATCGTAGGCTGGAATGTTTGGACAACAATCTCCGGATATTAGAAGCATACGAAATTGCTCATTATCATCGATGATAAAAGTTGCTGAATTTTTTTCATTTTTTGTACATGTATCAAGTTTATTTGGTGAATGCTTTAGCATGTATGCTGCATAGGGAACCACATCACAGTAGTTCTGTTTGACTTTGAAGCCAGTGCTGTGCTCTCTGTAGATCTACAGACTACGGCTATTGGAACCAGGGGCGGATTTAGGGGGGGCTGGGGGCCCGCCCCCCCCCCCCTTCCAAAAAGTTTTGAAAGTTTTTTTCAACTTCATAAAACAAAGGACAAGGCCCTATTCCAATGAAATAGGCCTATGAGATGTGTCAGAGTGAAACTCAAACTTGTTCATTATTTTCTACCTCAGAAAATAAGTGTTATGTTAATAGCTCTGCTACTGACTTTCAGCTGATAACATTTTGGCTTATATTGGCCTCAGTAACTTTCTGTGGGCATTGCAAGGAGTTACTCATGAGCGCTGTATTAATGAATTGCTAACTTCAGTCTATTACCGGCCAGGCCCACAGCATTGGGAGCACTGCTTCTAGTTTCAAGGGAATTTCAGAATTCTTTAATATTTAGACGAATATTTTTGACAACATCAGGCTTTTAATTATAACTTGCTGCAATATTACCCTGTAGTGTCTTATTTGAGCCTTGTAATTTATTTTAATGAAATGCACCGTGAATTTAGGGTAAAATTTAAAATTCATTAAATTATGAACATTTTCCAGTGATATATGATCAGTTCAAAAATATGCTAAAAACATCACCATTTTGCATCTAAGCAATCTTAAATTAACAAAAATTTCTCAAAGGGGGAGGGGACACCCCTCCCCTTAAACCCCTCCCCAGAAAAGCATCTTTCACCCAACCAAAAATTAAAATTCACTGAATTATGAACACTTTCCAGCGATATAAGATCAGTTCAAAAATGCACCATTTTGCATCTGAGCAGCCTTAAATTAACAAAAATTTCTCAAAGGGGAGGGGGCACCCCCTCCCCTTAGACCCCTCCCCTACAAAGGCGATTACTCATCACATGCTTTTCCCCCCATCAAAATACCCTTGCACTGCCCCTGGGGCACCTCTCTCCTTAGACCCCCCTTTTGCCAAATCCTGGATCCGCCACTGGGAACTACAGTCTAGCAGACGGTGCCATCCTTTACAATCAGTAACACTGCAAGTCAAGATTTAGTTTTACAGTTAAACGTTATAAGTTAAAGCTAAAGGCTGAGGATTAATACTTGGCTACAATTAGGCCTATGGCTAGGCAAAACTGAGGGAAGGGTACGTGAGGTTGGATACTTTTGGTTTGTAAGTTTGTAGCATAGACGATACCTCACACCATTTCTAATTTTCCAAATATTTCACATGGTTGGAATGCCCCCCCCCCCCCCAAAAAAAAAAACAAAATGCAGCTAGCCCTAATCCTGATGTCCTGTTCTAGTAAACATCAGCCTCGGAGTCGGAAGACATATTTTGGCGGAAGACCAGAAGGGGGCAGAAATTGTATTGTCAAACTCATATTTCAGGTCCATGAAGTATCAAAAATAGGCTGAAACAGCTTGTATTTTACCCTCAGAAACCTCTAAAATGCAAAATTCTAAACCTGCCCCCTTAACCCCCACAAGGGCCCCCTTAAATTCCTGCCAAGGAAGGTGATTGCTTCGCGATCGTGATGATGCCTTCGGCATCATATTGGGCCAATATGTTAGCACACCCACTATTCTCAACTGGACACCGACAACTGAAATTTCTGCCTCAGAGCCTGCATACGTACAGCATATGTATGCATGAATACTACACATGGCTAAACACATGGACAAGACAGGTTTACACACAAACGCATATGCATCCAAGACAATTGGTTACAAATGCGTTATTACTTCAGAGCTACTGAGTTATTTTAATCCTTACATAACACATACCTTTAGACTACTGACGAAATCGAAACAACACGTTTTTCGTTAAATAAGATAGCATTAACGTCTTTGTTAAATATAGCCTGCAAATGAGTTTTGATTCTGGTTAGGCTGTATATCACCTCTTTCCCTCAAGATAGAGTCGCACTAATTTTTCATTTACATTACATTTTGGGGTTAACGCCTGTAAACAACGGAATTTTGGAACATTAGGTTCACTTTTTACAAATTTTTGCCTCTGAGTCCATGTCTTTCAGTGTATAAGCATGTGCCTTTTTGATAAATCTGCTCTTCAAGACCGTATGAGTAGTCATTTTGTATACATACTATATTTGCGTAATCATGCCATTGTAACGGTCTTCCATTTGCCTACAGGTTTGTGCGTATACCTGTTCTGTGCATGGGTAAAGCCATGTGTAGTATTCGTGCATACATACGCGTTGTATGTAGGTGTATGTACATGCATTTGAATATTCCTAGTCTGTGTATGTGTACATACATGTACCATGCATTTGTGAATGTGTTGAGGGTATATAAGCATTGGTTTTTATTGTGGAATACATGAGTATGCCAGTGCTCAGTTTTGGCTGGTTTTGGGTGGTTTTGGCTGGTTTTGGGTGGTTTTGGGTGGTTTTGGATGGTTTTGGATGGTTTTGGATGGTTTTGGATGGTTTTGGATGGTTTTGGGTGGTTTTGGCTGGTTTTGGATGGTTTTGGGTGGTTTCATGTTTTACAAGTGCCCTCGATCGTCTGCTGTGTCGATACCAGCCACGTTTGTCGGTTGTGTTGATGCGGGACAACATGCCATCAGAGAGAAAGGAAATTACGCTTTGTGCTTTGTGCTTTGTACTAATTAGTGAAGATGAGCCGTTAGAGTATTTATTTCAAAACAAATGTCAGCAATACAATGAGTTCCCAAATGACAGCCATATAATACTGAGAACTCATCATGAGTGGATTGTTTGTTGTTAGTGAAATGGCAAACCTGCACAGTATTAATATTGCTTATTTCAGACCAAACTCGAAGGAAAATGTTTCTCATAATTTTCTTCCTTTTTGCTCATTCTACAATTTGTATTGGGGTTCATAAATTTACGAAAGAGTCAAAATTAATGAAAAACGAGCAGCATTTTCATAAGTTTGGTGACAATGTTAATCTTAATTTCTTAAACATGTGCAATGCATGTCCCTGCATATTAATAAAAGCTAATACTAGGATCTCAAGTTATCCTGAAATTACCAAAATATTAAAAATCATACTTCCCTTTCTTCCAGGAAGAGGAAATTCAAAAATGTGGAGAAAATAACTACAATGATACTAAAGTCAAGGAGAATTCAAGCAACAGTGAAAAATACTACATTCGAAATACGTCGAAAGAATTATTTCAGAAATTTATAAAAAGCATTTTGAAAAATTTAGGAACTTTTTCTTTCAAAAAACTCTTGAAAACAGAATTAAACCTTTCCTTACATTATTTTCAAAATTTTTGTCATAAAAATATCACTATTTTCTTTTCAATTATGAAATCATGCCATCATCTGTGACAAGACTCTTTAATGTATGTAACACAACGTAGTCATGTATTAATATACGTTAAATAACACTACGTTCCTAAAAAAGTACTCTAAAATTCTTCTTTAATATCTGTGCCAACTGTTTTTGATTACTTTTGATCATTCCATGACCAATATCTCTCCCTATAAATGTCTTTCCTTTCAACATGGATACATATCCCATCTTATTTTCTGATTTCTTTTCTCGGGTCCGCTGAAGATGTCTGGTATATTTCTCCTTTAAATCCAGTCCTCTGTTTTATTTTACTTTACAGATTTCCATTTCATGGGTGTATCTGGACAACTGCTACAGTACAGTGGACCTGCGTGGCGGGAATCATCTCCAGTTAAAATCCAATCTCTCTATACCAGTCCTCACTACACTCAACAAGCTATGGATACAAGAGCCAGGCAGAGAAATAACATCAGAAGAATTTACAGGCATCTTACAGTATTCATCAAAGTGTCTGGCGTTGAAGGAACTGTGGTAAGTATTGTAATTAAAATGTAAGTAATATAAATGAGACTGTCAGAAATTAATCGGTGTCATGGTATTTAATTCGTAATCGATAAGTCCTTTAGCAAGGGCTGATGTTTTTGTTTTGAAAGTTCTATGCACATAAAAGGTATTTCATGCTTAAAATCTTTAGCAGTGTAGGTTAAGTCGGTATTTAGTTATATAAAAACATTGATTCAAAGAGAAAACTTGAATGCAACTTACTTGAATAGCTAAAAGTACAATATAAAAGTTGAATCTCACTAATCCTTTTTTTTCTAAATGATATTAAATTAGATTAGAAATGTAAAGATGAAAACAAAAGTAATGAATTATACCTAGTCCCATGAAATTGTTAATAAATATTTAGTTTTCATTATTTAGTAAATGTAAACATATCTTTAAATAAAATCAGTGGATGCTAAAAGAATAACAGTCATGTTTTGGGTAAATTAGGATCGTTGATACCAAGCATTTAATAATTAACGAGGGAGACTATGAACAATTTTAATGTTTGTCATAATTATGGTATGTTCAAATATAAAATTTATTGTTTATAAATGATATGTGCACTATTTGTTTTTTAATGAAGTAAAATTTTAAACTTAAAGTTGACAAAACATCACTGCAACTCTAAAAAAAATGATGTACAAGTGTGTTTAATTAATATTACTTCTGTGGTATGAAAGCTAGGCACTTAATGTAGATCAACTTGTTTTAGTAATACCCCCCCCCCCCATGCAGTGGCAGGAAAATCATGCTATCCCTTTTCCCAAAACACAGACACAAACTAGCCTTTCAACTCCAAATACTGCCAAGAAAGAAAAACATCTGTGATAAGTTTCTAACCATATTTACTGTCTGTGCAGCTATATGTTCTATATTGTACAGTACACAGTAACACATGTACAGTGAATACACACACTGTTTACAATCACAAGACACTGAACTTTAAATGACCTTTACATCACCTGTCAATATACAACTGATAACAAAGGAAGCTCATTTACATAACAATAGATCAGTAGCCAGCTGGCACGCGCGCGTCTGTGACTAAAACACTTTCAATGTAAATACTAGAACACGCCATACACATTGAGAGGTTATGTTATACAACACTGTGAGCTGTTCATTGTACTGTAAATGAAACACATTGGGTGTTGTATACAACTACAGCACACATATGGCCTGGAAAAATACAATTAACTTTGAATTAAAATACTGGCACTATTAAGCGGAAAAAATAAGAATAAATATAGTCAGATGTAATACTTTTTGATTTCATGTTAGCTAGTTTCAAGTAAAGTGCCAAATTTAATTTTAGTCTATGTAATTTATAAATATTCTTGTATACTAAATGTATAATTTCCTGGTCCTTTTCCTATGTCAATCAGGTTCTTGTCCTGTCTGCTGCCACCATCCGTCCAGGCTGAGTCAGTTTCTGTTCTTAGATCAAGAAACGTTAAAGGTAACATACAGTCTATTATACTGTGTGTAATGAAAATAAATTTAATGTACACAGTATTATAACAGGAGGGGTCACTACTATTATACTGTGTGTAATGAATAATAGGAGGGGTCATTACAACACAAATGCAAATGTTTTGAAGAAATTTGCACATATTTTCTGTTAAGGATCGATGCTTTTATTTCAATTTAGTAGTTTTACTGGATGAGGGAGATATGATTGATTTTTTTACAAACATAAACAACTGTCCATGCGTTTTGTGATATTTACATGTGCAAATAAGACATTAACATTTTAGTCCTATGTATTGTACGTAATCTCCCTTCTATGTTGAAAATCTAGTCAGAATAAAGTATGTAACTTACTGTCTTGATCAATTATGTAATCATCCTCTAAATGAATTATTTGTAACATGTATATTTTTACTTATTAAAAGAAACACTGTTTATTCTCAAAGAGATATATTGTGTTTGTGTCATGGAATTTTATATTAATGCAGACAGAATGGTAAATAACATACTAAGATGGCTGGGTAACTTTATTTTCAAGCTCATGAATAATTGTTTACCTAAACTTTCAAATTTTCCAATGATGGGACAGTTATAACTTTTGTAATATTCAAGACTTTTTAGAAGAAAACTAAATTGCCAGATTTTATGGGTGGAACTGAATGGTTTACAATGATAAAATCTACCGTCTGTGTCACGTGTATACAATGTACACATAATATTGCCCTTAAGTCCATTGAATATATTAATTGGTGTCTTGATTGTTGTTTATTTCAGTTACCTGGCGTGGGAAGTATCAACTGAATCTACAGTCCTGTCTCTGGGAGGTAAGTGTCTTACTTTACAAGTCTTTTACCTAGCAATGTTAATATGTGTAGTTGACTTTTTTACTATGATCACGTGAGCACATTATATAACGATGTTTAAAATGAGGAAGTGTCAAAGCGTTCAAACAAAATGAAAGAATTTTCAGAGAATTATGCACAAGGGTTAAAGCCTTAAAGGACTATCCAGTAAATCGTTTGCTAGTTTGATTCTTAAATGCAGTAGGTACAATATATACAAGTTTAAACATTATGATTGGATAAGACATATAGTTATAAGTTTAAAAATAGATATAATTGGACTAAATGGGTTTAAAAACGATACCGTTACTACCCTATAGACAGTGTAGACCCAGGGAAAATTGTAAACTATGAGATGTTTTGTCAATACAAAAGTTTTAAAAAACACTTAAAGGGTGGACTAATTTAAATTTCATTCGACGTAATTGTCACTGACCAGCCATATTATCATCATATTCATGTTAGACGAATTGAACTAACAAGACAAAAAGACAATTTACTAAGTGTACAGACAAATTTATGAATGACTTTTATTTTGTCTTTCTTAACCAAAGGAGCATAAAATTACTTTGCACCTCCACAGCTTACACCTTTCAGCAGTTGTAAAAATTTTTGGCGTTATAGTATACCATTTTCATAAAATCTGTATGATTATTAAAGTGCCAATAAATCCACTTTTCCCAATAATATCAGTCCCAGGGAGTTGTTCAAGTAGTAAAACTATAACACCTCCCTGCTGTACCTAAACATACTGCAGGAATTATTTAGTCACTGATGTTCTACAGTTGTATACAGTCCTTCAATCATTACAGCTTGACAGGTGGGTTGTTTTTACAGACATTCTTTTCATTGTCTGATGAGCTAGCAGTGTCACGTGATTGATCTGTCAATCAAACTGCTAGTCGTGTGTCTAAACAGCATCAAACAGTGGTCTCAATATTGCTGACCAAACACTCAGTACACACTGTACACAAATAAAACGGTGTAACAATGTAGATAATTTGGTTTATTCAATTATGATTTAATATAGGGGCCTGTTTGGTCTGGTATATCAAATACACAGTACGTTAAATATTCATCTCATAAAAAGATGTGGATATTGTTGACTAGAATTATGATATAAAATTCAGTTTTGAGTCTTTGTCAGTAAAACCAAAAAATGATGTAAAGATTGATTTATCACCCCTACCCATGATTTATTTATTTTTCTCGGTACAACTGAAGCCCCCCCCCCCGCAAAAAGTGTTATTATTACTAGCCACAGTAAACATAGGGGGGTACTAACCTCAACATTTTATCTTGAAAATATTAAAAAAAAAAGAATATTGCAAGCTTTAAGATACTCTTTGTTCATTGCTGCTGTTGACACAGGGCATGTAGGCCTATCGATTTACATCCATAGGCGGAATCCCCGGAATGGGGGGGGGGGGGTTAGGGCTATATCCTCCCATTTTTTGGAAATACTCCCTGTGACTGTTACCTTTCCACACAGTAACTCTTGACTCAAGGGCACATTATCCACCATTTTTATGCAGATCCCCGCTATTGTTGACATCGACTGGACTGTTCATCTGTCATGTAGACAGCTGATTCTTTTTCAAACTTGAATATTGGATTGTGAAACCTTTTAGACTGAAGTCTACATTTCGAGCTACAACCATTTTTTCATTTTTGGAAAAATAAGATATTTTTGACTGAAATTTTATAACATAAGACTAAATTTTAAGTCTTTGTCAGTAATACCTAGAAATGATTGAAACGATTTTCATCCTCGCTCCAATGTGTAATTTACTTTTGTCAGAACAATAGAAAACTTTCCATGAGAGAAGTGTTATTATAATATCACAAGCCTCAATAAATGGTTATTTATTACTGTTTTTGTATAAGTTAGATGGAGGTTTAACGACACACCAACACGAATGTGTTATATAGTGTCAGCTAGATAAAAAAGGGTAATGGTGGGGTGAAATCGCCCGAGAGGAAAAATAGATAGGGTAGAATTTTACTAAAATGTCTAGACAAAAGTAAATGTGGGAGTCATGTCAAAATTTCATGTAAAGGCTACTCTCTTTGAGAAGGTCCAGAATGAGAGAAGGATCTGTGTGCTCAAACAATGTCTTCAGGTTTGGCACAGTGTAATACTTCTGGCGGATATGGAAGTATAGCAGTTGTTGTATGAGATTCACACAGTGTATGTATACATATTTACATTAGCGGGACCCTTAACAACTGTCATGTACACAGCCGATTCTTGTTCAAACCTAAAGATGAATTGTGAAACTTTGGACAAAAATATTTAAGGAAGACAGTGGATCGGTGTAAATGCAAAAAAATTAGTTAAAATTGATGCATTCTTATGTTATGAATCCATCCTCTCTTTAGCAGTGCTCTTAGACACCCTTCCCGAACACAGCCAAAGAAAAATGATAAGACACCCTACAATTGGGAGGCAACCCCCTCCACTCTTTTTTAACATAGACAAATATGCATAACACTGTTTTGTACCAACCCCTGTGCCGGTTTCACACACGAACGTGATGTACAAATTGTAAAGTGGGGATCATGTGTTGTTTTCAAGGCAATTTGCTGTAAACATCTTCAAAATTGATATTCTGAAACAATTAACAAACGCTAACTTATCAACAGTTTCACAGTATTTCAATATTCTCATTACTCTCCAGTGGCGGATCCAGGATTTTGAGAAAGGGGGGGGGGCGGACACATCGCCGGGAAGGCCGACGAGCACAAAAAAAAGGTCTTCAAAATTTTAAAGACCTTTTTTTTTATTTTTTTGCTTTTTCGCATCTGGGAAGCATATTTTCCATGTCTATTTGCTCATTTTTTCATATCGCTTGTGAAAAAATCATTGGTCATCGAAAAAAGGGGGCGTGCGCCGGGTGCGCCCCCTTCTGGATCCGCGCCTGCTCTCGTCCAACACCTCTTACACTTTTCCCTCTCCGTCCGTTTACCTAAATATCGGTGTTTCTACAATATGCCTTGCTTTGGCAACTAATATGCGACAATAAAGTTGAATGCATTGCTACCGTAGAAGTACTGCATTAATGATATGACAGTACACAGGTGTACATACAGTCCTACATTTATCTGAGCCAGACACGCACTTTTGCATTTTACGAGGTTATTTCTGTCTTTTTCCTTTAAATGAGCATTCACGTGACTGAGCTGTCAATCAAACTGCTAGTCATGTATCACGATGTAAGCTTCTACGTAATGAGGTAGACATGTTTCTTTACTTTGACCGGAAACTCTACTATTGTTCAGTTATAGTGGGCTTGTTGTCTGTGCGGGAAATCCCCGGTAATAAGAATATATTATACACACAGCAAATAACATAGACCTTTTTCCAAATAGCAATTGCAAAGGATTGTGGAATAGAGTTTTTTTTACTGTGGCCAAAAAGGATGTGTACAAAAATTCTATCCCACAATCCTTTGTAATTGCTATTTGGAAAAGGGTCTATTGGAAAGAATTATAATGGCCGTGTTTCCCTTGTTGTAGTCGTACCGGACATCTTGAAGTGAACTCTGCAGTGTTTTCTTGTACAATTTAATCTGTGTCATCATGGATTTGAACTTATGCCTCTAAATCACTTCTAATATTAGTAGTCCCTGTTTTCTCTGAAGTATATTGTTATAGATATGGAGACGGTAATTATCCTCATTTAAATGTAAAACATAACATCTTTAGGAATGGCTTTTTCATAAAAAATCGTAAACTTTTTACAATTTATTCTCAGAATTGTCATTTACAGGTGATTCTTGTTCAAACCTGAAGATGAAATTGCCAAACTTTTGGACAAAATTATTTTAGAAAGGCAGTGGATTGTTGTTCAGGATAAAATACATGACATAAAATTAGAGCACTGTTATGCGACTTTAAATCCAACCACTCCCAACTTTTTACCAAGACACCCTTACCGACAACAGTAATTGAAAAAATGACAGCTGTCATAAAAGTAAAAGCAACCTACGATTGAGAGGCAAATGTAATATGGTATTTATCAAAGCCACTGTTTTTGTAGCAGCTCTTTTCCCGAATGATACAAAAGTTTGAGCAAAAATTGTAAAGCAGGGATCGACTTAGCACTAGTGTCATCTTTGAGGAAGATTTTGTGTCCTCGCCCCGCTACTCTGTGTAATCAGTCTCAGCTCTGTACACTCGCCCAGGGACTTAAAACGAAACTGCTGCTGTCTGATTTGAGGCTGGTTATTAATGTTACTAAATAATTTTCCAAAAGTTCCACGAAAAAGTAGACTTTTTACCAAGGACCATTTAGGCCATCCGTCATTTTCATATGTGTAAATGTTTAAGAGTGACTCTCACGAACTATAACCTGTCACATATAACAAGAACGCAACAAAGGACTATAGGTCATCCTTTCATTTTCATGTTTGTAAATGTTTAAGAGTGACTCTCACAAAGTATAAACTGCCGCATACGTCAAAAAGTCAAGAAAATTTCTTTCACTTCACTTGACTCTGGTATAACGTCTCTCAGTGGTAAATATAATTTATGTAACCAGATATCTCACATAAAAAAGTGTCACACAGGCATTTTCCTGATGTAATTTCTCTCGTCTGCGGCAGGCTTATCGCATCAAGATATAAGCTGCCTTAAAATGAAATGGTAAGTTAAAGGTCCAATGCATTGATATTGCTATAGATATACGGCCCCAGCCTCGGCTCCTGTGGGTGTTGCCTCGACCTCCGCCTCCAAGGTAGCGGTCTCGGTCAAAGGCCTCTAAAGACAGTGGCTTCTACTACAACACAGGTTAACACAAACCTAAGACAGCAATGCTGAAAATAAATGTGCAGTAGATATCTTCAAAATCGATACATACCAAGGACTTAACGATAATTCTATCCATTCAAATTCTCAGCATTTCCCATCAAACCGCACCCCCTCCCCCTCCTCCGATTGCCCATCCCTCTCCATCTGTTTACCTGTATAACTTTTAAGCGTACTATTGCATTTTACGAGGTTATTTCTGTCTTTGTCTCAACGTTTTTAAGCATTCACGTGACTGGGCTGTCAATCAAACTGCCAGTCGCGTGTCACGATGTAAGTTTCTTTTATGTGACGCGATAGACATGTTTGTTTACTTTGACCGGAAACTACTATGGTTCAGTATAGTTGACTTGTTGTCTGTGCGGGAAATCCCAGGTAATAGACTGTATTTACACACAGCAAATAAAATTGCAAAGAATTTTTGTATCACAAGTGTCTTCCTTATAGTAGCCGTTACTTGCTCAAGTCTCTGTCATATTTTCTTGTATTATATTAAATCAGTGCCATCATGGGTTACAAATTCTGACTGGAAATCACTTTTTATATCCATAGACTGTATTTTCGCCAATGTTGACAGTGATTATCATTTCCTGTATAGCACAGAAGCATTAACAATGCCCTTTCAATAAAAATGAAGTCCTTGTAAGTTGTTTATAATTTTTCCTGATAATTGTCATAATTATGAGGTAGCTGTCCGGAAAATCCCCAGCAGAAAGACTACTATATACACAGCACATGAGGGGAGAAATGGTTTAATATCCGTCATTTTTTAATAAGAATGAAAGTGGTTCCCATCTTGTAGCCGTTATTTATGGAAGCCTCTGTCATTTTTTAATTGTATAATTTAATCTGTCACGATAGATTTTCATAGCTTTGAAATAACTAAATCACTTCTTATATTCATAAGCTGTGTTTTCTCCGAGGTATCTTTAGATGCTGCAAGGGTTATCCTGCCTTCCTATACTGAAACCACAAAATAATATAATAATACTGCCTTTTCAGAACTTTTACTGATCATTACAGTTATCGTCAGGTAACTGTAATATATATATTGCATACCATCAGGGTGGTGTGTCTTATTTCAACTCAAATATTCAGACACGCATATTCTGAGGAAAACTACAGGACGGCTTTTACCTTTAATGTGT
The DNA here is from genome assembly GCA_029531755.1 of Holothuria leucospilota. Lineage (NCBI taxonomy): Eukaryota > Metazoa > Echinodermata > Holothuroidea > Aspidochirotida > Holothuriidae > Holothuria > Holothuria leucospilota. The sequence continues at coordinate 71,559 of JAIZAY010000216.1, forward strand.
GGTTAACTGAATTCGCTGCTGAATATTTTTTTAATAATGTAATAATGTAACGTACATACACTCTGACCCACTTAAATCCAGCAATATTCCAATATTTTATATTTAAACTCCTGTAATACCTCCATCAATAATTGGAATTATTTTCTGCCCATCCTTTACATTATTTTCAAACTTTCTCCTTAAGCTACGTTTTAATTACAATGGTAATCAATTCCAAACGGTATTTGTACCATCCATGCACATTTTGCAATCTTGTAGCGATTTCCCAAGGAGAGGGAGGGGGGTCTATGATGGATCATTTAGAGGAGTTTCTCTAAAGCTCTACAAATATATCCGCAAAGGAACCGAAGAGTCGTGTGGGGGTGGGATGGGGGTGACACTAGGATTTTCTTGATCATTCGCAGCAACCTTAAGCCCAGGCATAGGTCAAGATAGCAGAGGCATAAAGAGGATAGGCGATAAGTGTTTTAGAAACTCATAGAAGAATCCACAACCATTGATCTGTTGATGGGAAACAGATATCAACAGATATTTTGTAAAAGTTGGCCAAGATCGTGATCAATCCAAAGTTCAATGACGTTATTCTTGCATGCGGCCTTCGCCTTCTGATGGCGACAGATGTCACGCACAACAGGGTGGCAGCCGAGTATGGTTGGAGGGGGAAATTTTAGTCATCCATTTCCATCATACTTGCGTTTAAAATTGTAAGAACACCGTTTGAGATGGATTTAAGTTGTTGAATTGTTAGAAAAGGCGTGGAAGAGTCCACTAAGTCTTAAGAAATAACAGCTTTCTACAATCCCGTTGTCTCCCCGTGCATGATGGTAGACGCTGAATCGCACTGACAAATTTGTGTTTTAGCATGCAGTTTTTTCCGTCAACGTACACCTGTATAACGTTTGAGATTAAGGATGATGTCATGTGAGGAACGGGGACAGTGGCACCAGCACTGGGGCGCATGGGGGGTTGGGATGCTCTCAAGCGATTACTGAAAATTTTACATTTTTTAAAATGAAACCAAAAGGCTCTAAAGCTGTAAATGTCTGCAGGGGGTATGCTTCGAAAAATTCGTTTTTTATTACTTGTCCCAGACTAGCAACTCTAAAAATCTTCCTGCCTGCAAGGATATCTGCTTGTCCAGTTAGAATCAGCCTAATTTCCAACTTAAAAGAAATGAACAATGGCTATCTCACTCGTTTGTTTAACTAGTTAAAGGTACGAAGGTCAACACCTTAGAATAGGGAGGGGGGCATTACCTTGACCGGACTATTTCAAGCGCAAATCAGTGAAGCCCTAGAAGCCCGGTATTCTAATTAGAGGTCAGGTGATTTGTGGTGTAATCTGATACATCTCTAACGACTTTATCCATTCAATTGGTGTTTTCACCATTTTCGCGTTTGACATTCATTAAATCAGCTATTGCGAGCTCTTTAATAAATCAAACATTTTGCCTTATATTTTGATTACGGCATTGGAAAAATCGGGATGTGAGTTCCCTCCATTTTCCAAAAAGGGGGATATGCCCTCAACCCTCGACCTATCGATACCCATGGTTTACATAAAGTGAAACCCATGCATCATGATAATGATCCATATACTGTGTATACGCCACTGATTTAAATGTGTAAATGTGCGCTGCTTTTTGGGACCATATTCTCGCCGGTAAAACGTTTGTGTCAGATAGCGGTATAATGTGGGTGACACGTCTTGTTAAGCCGCTTTAAATAAATATTACGTTATCTCGGTTGCTGCCGTCAGGGACCCAACTATGAAGGGTCAAACCTATGGCCTTTACGTATAATATTCCACAAAACGCGAATAGTAAGAAATATATTGTTACAAGTTTCACTATTCGACTTTCCCTTCAAAGTCAACCCTTTTCGTAATATTGGACCTTAACTGTTAGAGTGGACCCACTGCCAAGTATTCCGAAATTGGCGATCTCAAATGATGTCCTCAAAGTCCGAATGTTAAAGGGGATGTTTAATTTAATCATCCCTGTTCTTGTGTTGCAATTAAAAGATATAAAAGTGAAGTGCTGTAGCGGGCCATTTTTCGGCCCATATTATCGCCACTAGAGTGTTTGTGTCAGAGAGCGGTATAATGTGGGTAATACGTCTTGTCAGGCCACTTTGAATGAATATGACATAATCTCGGTTGCTGCCGTCAGGGACCCAACTATGAAGGGCCGAAGTTATGGCCTTAACGAATAATTTTCCACAAAAAAGAAAACAAAAACAAAAAAAAACAAAAAAACCAAAAAAAAAAAAAAAACGAATAGTAAGGAATATATTGCTACACTTCCACCATTCGACTTTCCCTTTAAAGTCAACCCTTTCGTATTTTTGGTCCCTAACCGTTGCAGCGGACCCACTGCCAAGTATTCCAAAATTGACGAAACTCAATGGTGTATTCAAGTCAGGAACGTTAAAGGAGATGTCTGATTTAATCATCTCTCCTGCTGCGTTGCAATAAAAAGATTTAGTAAAACTGAAATGCACAAACGGACCATCTTTGGGCCCATATTCTGGCCAGTAGCGCGTTTGTGTCAGATAGCGGTATAATGTGGGTGATAGGTCTGTCAAGCTGCTTTGAATGAATATTACGTTTTCTCGTTTGCTGCCGTCGTGGACCTAACTATGGAGGTCCGAACTTATAGTCTTTGCTAATAATGTTCCAAAAAAAAAAAAAATTAGTAAGCAATACATTGCTATCTGTTTTCACCGTTCGACTTTCTCTTTAAGGTCAATTATTCTCGTGTTATTGGACCCTCACCTTTTCAAGGCTTTACTGCGCTGCCAAGTTTTTCCGAGATTGTAATAAAATGAGCAATCATCACTGAGGCGCCGAAATTACTCCTACAATCATATCTTTTGTTATGTTGTAAAGATATAAGTAGCTAAAGTCAATGATCAAATTGACAATCTTAGGGCCCATATTAGTGGCGCGTTTGTGTCAGATTGCGGTAAAATGTATGTGATACGTCTTTCAATTTGCTTAGAACAAATATTACGGTACCCCGGTTGCTGGCGTCGGGACCCAACAATGAAGCGCAAAACTTATGGTCTCTGCGATTTATATTTCACAATAACGCTTTTACAAAGTATTACACTGCTACCTACAGTCCTTTTCCATTCATCTTCCTCTCAAGGTCAAATACGGTTCGAGATGCATGTTATACGTAAAGTCGACGTGACACCTCCTTCCCTGAAACTGCCTAACGTTGCGTGGAAAAGAAAACGGCAGAACTAATTTGCCATTTTCGGGTATTTACTTTAAATTTGAGACAAACACAGTGACGTACCGTGGGACGTTGGGCCATGCCCTCCCCCCCCCCCCCCACTGATGCCGATTTTTATTTTTATTTATTTTATATTTTCATAAAAATACGTAAACTTTTTAACACAAATTTTTCTTCAAAAGGTAGCATAGTGTAGTACTAAATTGCATGTAAGGACACCTAATTTTTTTAAGAATTTTCAAACGGGAGGAGTGTCCTATCCCCCAGGCAGGGGAGGTGTGTCCCATCCCCCAGGCAAGGGAGGGGTGTCCACGGCCTGCGATCTCACAACATACTGCATGCCCCCTTGAGTGAAATCATGGGTACGCCATTGGACAAACATGCCTACTGTCCCCTACCCCCTCTTCTTCCTGTTAACCCGCTTCCCCTTACCAGGTCTTTCGGAAAACCCCCTATCGCACTTCCCCGCTTCCCCCTCTTCCAATGAGAGGCCGTATTGAATCATGACATCAAGCCTACGCATTTCACGGACAGTTCTGAAGAAACTGTAACACCCAAGATCCACTAATCACTATAGCAAAATAGGGAAAATATCCTGCTAGCAGAATATCCTGCTAACTTCAGGTGGGTTTTCCGATAAATCAGTCTTCGTATTCATTGTGTTTGCAGCAAATCGGTGAGGACAGTAGCCAGACAAAGGTACTAAAAAGGGGCGAAACAGCTCCCAGGGCAAAATATTTTAAGGGATGCTCCCTTTCTGGCTACGAGCTTGATATCGGCATGGTCTTATGGACTTTTTCAAGATAGATTACTAATATTACCAGCTGTGTGTACATTCAACACTTTCTTACTCATTCATCGTTGCGGTCTCCAGATACACTTCATATTTAAGTACAGTGAAGGTCATAGTGATTTAGTGCACTATGGCTGCAAGGTATAGTATCAAAAACATACGTATATAGTCTTACCTTCCATAATGATGATAGGGTCAGCTGCAGGCCCAATGGACTAGTGCTTAAAACGTTACTCAGTGTGTTAGTGTTAGGTACTTCTTGTGGCTCAGGGGTTGTCAGACTCTTGACGTAGCTGTGATTCCGACATCCGACATATGCGACTTCTGAGGACATTTTCACCATTAACGGATGATTATATAGGCCTTAGTGTATTTGGAGGTTGCGAATGCAACTATTTTCACATAATTTGTATTTAAAATTTACGCCTGAGATGGTTCTTGACCGCCGGGATACGGTTCTGAGCAATGGACTTGCTCAAGTGATTTTATTTCGTTGCTTCAGACAGCCTGGCGGTGGATTTATCTAAGTCTGACGTTTTTTTTTTTTTTTTTTTTTTTTTTTTTTTGGTTTTCGACTCAATGATGGATTTATGTTAATCACAAATTATAGGCAAATAATCAAAATTTTCTTAAACCTTCCCGAACCATCAATCTTTTCGCTGCCTTTGCGTGTTCTGTCTTTAAGTTCTGTTTTGCTTTTTATG